>JAPYZN010002398.1:0-12075 GCA_030522865.1 Psyttalia lounsburyi
AAACGATATTGGTACTTGGCACAACAGGCTGGGTCCAATTGTGGGCCAAGACTGCCACCTTAATAGGGCCCGATATAATCCCAAGGCTTGGTCAATTATCGTTTGCCATTATCGGCCCGGCGTTATCATCCAAATGTCGGACCAATGATCGGCCACTCAATTTGCCAATCGCTGGCCAGTATTGCCGACTGGAATACCATGCTAGGACCAAGACTCGACCAATACTAAAACCTTACCTGGGGAGCCGAGCCGTAGACGAGGCGGCCAACCACGCGAGTCAAAAAAAACCATAACGGTAGCCCAGGAACGATATTTTTCCGTAGTGATTTTCATTTTTTCGATTTCGGGTGAGGGAAATACCCCGTACCAATTCCCGGACGAGGAAAAGTGAAGAGCAGTACGGAAAAGTATTTTTTTCACAAGTATGTCTTTCGAGTGTATATTAAAGTCATTTAAATTCCAAACTGGCGAAGTTTCTCTGCGCACTCTTTTTTTTTTACGTCGAATAGCAATTTGTAGGAGATTTTATTGACGTTAAAGGTAAAGCATAATCCACTGGCTTGTAGAGACTAGTTATTAAAAAGTCCGAATTTAATAAGTTTTTTTCAGTTTGATGGACAATGGATTTAATGGATTAGATAGTTGTACTCGAAAGTCGATAGAACAATTGAAATTGGAACTGGCGCTAGAGAAATTCGAGACAGATACCTTAGACAAAAATAGACGGCTCTTCATTTCCCTTCGCGGTTTAATCTGTTCTGCTTTTCGCATTGCCATCCAACGAGCGTATTCGCATCGATGCTGATGAGAATGATCCGACTAACAGGGAATTAATTCAGGCCCGGTTCAGAGATGGGGTTGGGTGAGAGGAAGGGGGGGACAAGAGCCTCTGGCCATTATCGAAAGCTTCAAGTGTGGCATTTTACCGAGAAGGGAAAATTCCGGTGAGTGACACGCCTTCCAGGATTTATGTTACTCTCCGATAGGGACAGTACGAGGCTACGCATTAATGCGGGTGGGATTTTTCAGTGAGAAAAATTACCGCTTATTTTTTCATTTGTCATTTTTACAGATGCCAGAGGTTCTGGTTTTATATTTTTCAAAAGTACGAGCAATGACTCAACAAAAATCTGTATTATGAGACTTTAAAATGTCAAGTTCCGACTTCAAAGTTTGGGTGTGAGATTTGAAAATCTCAAGGTGACACTTCAGAAAGTCCTGCGTTCAGACTTTTAAATTCGAAATTTCATAGATGATAATTATCTAACTAATGAACACTTGTTCAATAGTTGCAAGTGATGAATGCAATGATCTGATGATCTCTACAGTAAAAATAGTGCTTTTCTGAGTGAAAGGTAAAATTCTGATCTTACAATTTATTTGAGCACGGATCTGGTTAGGAGGGATGATTTTTGGATGATGGGAGGATGCGAGAGAAGGTCGAACAAAAAAGTCACTCACGAACACGTGGCGTTGGTAAAAAAATGGTCACTGTTTTATTTTCACCAAAGGAAAAACGTCACAGGTAGGACAAGTTCAAAAGAATTGATCGCGTCACAATCAACGTGAAAAACTGAGTTTCACCGAAGTGCAATTCGTAGAACAATTTAACTAGTTCGCGGAACAAGAGATTATCGATGGGTGATCTAATGGCCGAAAGTCAAAAAACGAGCAAGAGTCAATTACTAGGACGTGGCAATTGCCCTAATTTGTTAGTCACATGACCTATTTTAGAGTTGCGCAATAAAGAAAATTAGGTGAGATGTCTAGGGAGTGGCGCCCCACATCAGAGGTGAGAGGCCCTGGTCATCCGAGGCATTGGACTCATCAGGTGGGATGAGTTCAGTGACGTATGGCTGAGTGAGTGTGTGTGTGTGTATGTGAAGAATTCGGTTGAAAAGCGAACATTCTCGCCGGCCGTCAGCAACCGCTGACTAGAATGAGATACTCTGAAACAAAAAAACTATTACTCAAGTTCGGGTTTAAGAATCTTCGATGGTCAACATCACCACTGGAGGTCATCGATGATGGTCAAGTGCGAGTCCAACCAAGATCATTGGAGGTGTAAATTCCGCAGATCTTCAGTAGACAGGCTTCCCTTCCTGGCCAGAGTTCGAGACGAAGGGCGTAACTCTTCGCTGAGGTCTGGTCGAGAACAGAGAAAACGATGACTCCAAATGCTGAGCCGGACTAAACCGTTGATCCGTTCGATGATCGCTTCATGAGAAGGTCTTCAATCGCTGGTCCAGAAGATCAAGCGTCGTTGGCCGAGGCTGGCAGAAGAGCAAGCTGAGTGATGGGCCGTTGGAGAGTAGAACTTGATGTTCTGATAGTTACCACTCTTGTAAGACCATCTCTCCCAGGATGAAGAGCGGTAACTCGTGCAAGAGGCCATTTCGTTGGTGGAAATCTCTCGTCGATGAGAAGGACTATAGAACCGATCTTAATGTCGTGTGATGGGTGATGCCACTTCGAGATGGACTGGAGATTCTGAAGATAGCTAGTGGACCACCTATGCCAAAAACTCTGGACCTTCTGCTGAATGAGCTGCCAACGAGACAACTGGGAGACTTTGATTTGTTCCAGAGAAGGTTCAGGAATTGCCGTCAGAGCTTGACCAACAAGGAAATGTCCTGGCGTTAGCGGGCTGATATCGTCAGGATCTTCTGAGAGGGGCTCCAGTGGACGAGAGTTGAGAACTGCTCCTATCTGAGCAAACAGAGTGGTTAATTCCTTGAATGTGAGAAGATCGTTGCCGATGGTCCGTTTGAGATGAAATTTTACTGAATTCACTGCTACTTCTCACTTTCGTCCAAAGTGAGGAGCTCCTGGAGGGTTAAATGACCACCTCGTACCATCGTTGAGCAAGAGATGAGCGAGCTTGTCCGCTTCCATGGACGCCATCGAGAAGAGCTTCTTGAGTTCTTTATCGGCTCCGAGAAAGTTTGTTCCACAATCCGAGAACAAACTCCTACAGATACCGTGTCGAGTAACAAAACGACGATACGCTGACATAAAGCCGTCAGATGAGTAGTCTGAGACGACTTCAAGATGAACCGCGGATGTAGCCATACAGACAAAGATCGCGAGCCATCCTTTGTATGATTTATGGCCACGTCCTTTCCAAGAGCGAAGCGATACTGGACCGGCATAATAAATCCCAGTGTTGAGAAACGCACGGCCTGGAGTGAGACGAGCAACAGGCAGCTGACCCATGAGTTGTTGGGCTCTTATTCCTCGCTGCCTTGCGCACGGAACGCACTTCAGAATAAAAGATCTTACGCTCTACCACCAATAATCCAATAAGATCTTCGGGGCTGACCAAGCGTGAGCTGCGTTCCACCATGAAGCGTCCTGAGATGAGCATCCTGAATTATGAGATGAACAAACTGAGACTCCTTCGGAATGATAGCTGGATTCTTGCCATCATTATCGAGTTGAGCAAACTTCAGACGACCGCCAACACGAAGAACTCCCTGGTGATCCAAAAACGCCGTCAATCGAGTAAGTGGGTGAGATGAACGAAGTTTATGCCCTCTGGATAAGGTCACCAGTTCCGAATCGAGACGAGCCTGTTCAACGCACCAGGATTGAGCGCTGTCCTCAACGAAGATCCTGGAACTTTCCTGAGACGAGCGATAAAGCGTTGACAAATCGCTGTAATCCTGAGCAGCTTAGTGAGCGAGGAATATCGATGGACTAAATCCCATATCTCTGGGCGTCGGACTTTCACGTTGAGCACGACACCAGGCTTCTCCTCAAGAGCAGCTGTCGCTACTGAGAGGATCTCTTGAGCTGGCCAATGAAATGAGCTTCTCTTCAGCCACAACGGTCCATTCCACCACAAGTGATGCGAAGAGAGCTGCGTTGCGGTTAACCACCGAGAGGCACAGTCAGCTGGGTTCTCCTTGCCGGGAGTAAACTTCCATTAGGTACCAGGAACATCTTGAATGAGTTGAACTCGATGCCTTACGAACTCCTTCCATCTGGAAGGGTGAGCGCTGACCCACGTCAGCGTAACTGACGAGTCGGTCCATAAAAACGTTGGAACGTTAGAGAAGTCGAGCTGATCCTTGACGTACTTCACTAACTTAGCAAGAAGAACTGCAGCTGAGAGCTCAAGTCTCGGAATGGTCAGCCGTTTGAGAGGAGCTACTTTTGTTTTTGAGCAGACCAAGGAGATACGAGTCACTTCGTTATCATTGAAGACTTTTATATAGACAACGGCTGCCATTGCGAGCTGAGAGGCGTCTGAGAATCCGTGTATTTCCACTACGGAATTCATGCGTAACCCAACCCATCTGGGTATCGATACGTTGGACAACGAGATGAGATCCTCTCGAAAACTAGTCCAGCGCTGAGCTACCTGCGGCGAAACTCCGTCATCCCAATGAAGCTTTTCGATTCAGATCTCCTGCAGAAGCATTTTTCCTCTGATAACTACAGGAGAGGGAAATCCTAACGAATCGTAGAGCTGAGCAATCTCCGAAAGTATAATTCGCTTCGAGGTTGAGTTCGGCGATGACTTTGTTGAAAAGACGAAGTTATCTGAGTTTGGTTGTCAAGATAATCCAAGCATCCTGGTCTCTGAGTCCTCATACGTGCGCTGTTCCTCAGAGGTGCTGTCTGGATCGAGCCATTGGAGCAGAGCTGAGCCTGAGCTGAGCCTGAGCTGACGCTGAGCTATTACCAGCACAGAGATTGCGAAGTTCTTGAGCAGTTCTAATAAGTTCACCAGGAGTATCAGCACCTCCACAGATGTCGTCGACGTATTTCCCTTGACGATGGGCGAGACGGCCAAGGAAAATCGATGTCCTTCATCTACCGCGAGCTACAGAAGAACACGACTGGCGAGGAATGGAGCTGACCGTGTTCCATACGTGACGGTGGTCAATTGATACGTGGCGAAACCTCCACTTAAGTCGATCCAGAGAATCTGCTGCAGGGGCCAGTCATCTTCATGCACTCGAATCTGACGAAACATCTTAGTAATATCCGTCATGAAGATGATAGAGTGCCGACGAGTCCACAGGAGAACATCCGCGATGTTACGCTGCAATTTAGCCCCTGTGTGAAGGATGTCATTAAGTGACTTTCCCGTGCCTGTCTTCGCTGATCCATTAAATACTACTCTCAGTTTCGTTGTCTCACTGCTCTCTCTGACTACACCATGATGAGGAAGGTATACTGAGGCCACTCTAATAAGTATCTTCGCCTCTGAGCCCGACTTTCCCCCACTCTTTCCCGCGCATGCTCGGAAGCGTGAGTATTCCGCCGCCGGGACTACTTTACCTTACACGCGGTTTTCTCAAATTCAGAATATGATTTTTTTTATCAATCGCGCGTTGTTAAATTGCTTATAACAATTAAACCGCTCAATTTCCGAAAATCTAACAGTCAAATTAATAATCACCGATTCAAAAAACATGAAAATGATACGTAAAAAAAAAAAGAAAAAAGTTGAACAAATCTCTAAAATTATTATTTTTCAGTATTATTTCTAGGTTTTGTGTATCGCTGACTATAAATTTGTATGCTACATTTTCGAAAAATGAGCGGCTTAATTGTTATAAACTATTCAATTGTTCGGAACGCTCTATCTCGAAAACTTCCCGCTCCTTAAAAATTCACCCTCGCGGCCCTAATTAAGATGAAGAAGTGAAACTACGCGTGTTCGATTGGGAATTAAATACCCCATCAATCGACACCAGTTTCATTCTTTCATATTCCAATAAAAAAAATAGAAGCGCCGACGAAAGTCGTGGCGCTGACGAAATCGAAGAGTCTCTCCGATTGTGGAGTAAACTCATTCCTCCCGTTCCTTAAAAATTCCCCCTCGCGGCTCTAATTAAGATGAAGAAATGAAACTACGAGTGTTCGATTGGGAATTAAATTCGTTAAGTACGTTCGAAGCGCCGACAAAAGTCGTGGCGCTGAGGAAATCGAAGAGTCTCTCCCTTTGTGGAGTGAACTCATTCCTCCCTCTAATTAAAAAATCCCCCTCGCGGCCCTAATTAATATGAAGAAATGAGTTTACTCCACAATCGGGGAGACCTCTCCATTTCTTTAGCCTCGTGGGACTTTCATCGGCGCTTCTATTTTTTTCATTTTGATATGAAGGAATGAAACAGGTGTCGATTGATGGAGAATTTAATTCCCAATCGAACACTCGTAGTTTCATTTCTTCATCCTAGTTAGGGCCGCGAGGGGGAATTTTTAATTAGGGGGAGGAATGAGTTCACTCCACAAACGGAGAGACTCTTCGATTTCTTCAGCGCCACGGCTTTCGTCGGCGCTTCTATTTTTTCATTTGGATATGAAGGAATGAAACAGGTGTCGATTGATGGAGAATTTAATTCCAAATCGAACACGCGTAGTTTCGTTTTTCCATATTAATTAGGGCCGCGAGGGGGATTTTTACTTAGGGGGAGGAATGAGTTCACTCCACAAACGGAGAGACACTTTAATTTTCTCAGCGCCACGACTTTTGTCCGCGCTTCTATTTTTTTCATTTGGATATGAAGGAATGAAAGAGGTGTCGATTGATGGGGAATTTAATTCCCAATCGAACACTCGTAGTTTCATTTCTTCACCGCTGATTTATAAGAAATTTAACTCTTTTATTAAAATTTTCCAACGGAAAAAAGGTAAACAAACCACGAACTTAACCTGATTATTCAAGATTTTACTTACAATTATTGTTGTACTAATTCCTCTTGAATGCAACACTTCCACTGGCACATTCACTTATTAATTCACTGTCACTAGTCGCAAAACAAGTACAAGGGTTTTAATTAATTTTTTTTAATCCAGAAAATTCTGAAATATTGTGGCAAAGTAGTCCTGACGTAGGAAACCGGCACATGTTGTTCTGGGCGCGATTGCGCATGCGCGGGAAAGAGTGAGAGAAACTCGGGCTCAAAGCCGAAGGTACTGGATAAACTGGCCTCAGTATAGTAAGTTCTGCGGTAATCAGACGGGCCTGCTGGAAGCTCCACAGAGATCCTCAACCCTCCTACAGCCTGAGCTTCATGTGCTAAGGTCATCTCATCGGAACAACCAGTGGGTAATTAGGACGTATATTGACTCCACGCAACTTTGCTAGGAAACTGAATAGATTCATCACTTAGTGCCTAAACTAAGTATAATCCGCAATAAAATCAAGGCGGACTCAATTAGGTGAACAGTTAGGTGGGTGGGAGATAAACACCTTTGAGCACCATGGTGCACCTTTTGCGGTTCATTCCAGCCGCGTCCCCGTCGCGAACCCTGGGTAACGCTAAGTGCTGGAGAGGTTTGTTATACCTTTCCACACGTTGAATTGAATTTATTCAATTTATTTAAATGTTTAAAAAATTTATATACCTTCAGTAGGGAAGGAGTGGGGAAGGATCCGTACATCTACCCAAGCATATTGAATTTCAATTCATTATGTCTTGATTTTATCACTTCATTTAAAGCAACCAACGTTCCGCCACCAGAAATGTTTTTTCCCATCACATGCCAACTATATTATAACAACTTTCATTCAGTTTTTCAATGAAAAGTTGTGAGTCGGTATAACGTACTATTACCAACCAGTGGTATCCGCCTGATGCCAGTACGATGAGCTAGAATGAGAAGGAGCTACCCACCTCATGTGATCGAGATCGTTGTATTCTTTGAGAAAGTCAGAATAGAGCTGACACAAACGCTGATCCTTAGATATTCTACCAAGCATACGATAGAGATAGGCTAGATCTGGACGATAAGAGTTGCCTAGCAACAAAACTGGAGCTGAGAGAGGCAGGTGTACAATGTAGCGACCTGAACTATCTCTCGAGTGAGTCTGACGAAAATGCTATTCGCACTCCAGCTCGTCAGCTGAGAGATTCGAGTCGACTCTGCCAGGAACCTCTTCTTGAATCCAAAATCTAGTGAGAAGGTTCGCTAGCTGATCACTGGAGACTTCTGAAACAGCACAATAAGTCGTTCGGTCACAAGAAGACGCAGATCCTGTAGAACCGAATACAATCCAGCCGAAACTAGTGAGTCGAGCGACCGGAGCTTCTGCTCCACTCTTGATAACTTTGGGCTTAATGAGCTGACCAAAAACATCTGCCCCGATGAGGAGATCAATTGGAGCTGGGACTCGAAAGTTAGGGTCTGCTAACTGCAGATCTTTCAGGTGATCCCAGTCGAGAGTCTCTTCTGAGAAGGTTGGAAACGAAGTCGTGAGCCGATCAGGAGAATGAGCCACGATTTTGATGCGTTCTTCTGAGTAGAGCTACTGTAGCGTGAGATGAACTTCGCCGGACGTTGTCCCAAACGACGACTCCCCCACACCTGAGATGTGGATGGAGCTACGCTGTTTCTTCAATTTCCACTGACGCACAAGAGATTCTGAGATGAGCGACAGTTCTGAGCCAGGGTCCAACAGGAGACGAACTTGAAGTAGAGAATGGTCCTGTCTGATTAGGAGGGCTAGACTAGTATCAAGTAGTACCCCAGGTCGAGAACTTTGAGATGAGCAACGAGTAGAACCAGAAACAGCCGTTTGGAATAATACTTATCATTGTTCAGGAGCAGCTGACGTCGAAGCTTGGGCAGTATCTCCAGAGTAGCTGTAAGTTGTAGTTGGAACACTGTTCAGCGGAGCAGGGCTAGGACGTTGATGAGGTGCTGCTGAAGAAGCTGGAGGCGAAGGTCGACGTTGAGCTGAGCGCTGATGGCGATCGAGATGAAGCAAGGTGTGATGCTTCTCCTGACATGTCCTGCAGGTACGAGACGTCTGGCATACTCTGATGCTGTGCTTACCCAGGCAATTATAGCACAGGTAAAGCTTCTCTACTATCTCTTTCCTGTCGACGGGCGACAGAGCTTTGAACTCACTGCAAGAAGCGATATAATGATCCCTCTTGCAGTACGAGCAAGGGTAACCAGCGTTAGCCCATGACGTAGGCAATTTTGTGGACTGTATCGGAACCTGGCCTTTGGTCTTCTGCGCAGTCTGTTGAGGACGAGAGGCTGAGACCTGGTTAACCTTAGCGCTGGTCTTAGTCTTCGAGCGAGTCTGAACGCTGGGCTGCGATGATCGAGAGGAGACGTTCGATGACTGATGCGCTGACCCGACTTCCAGAGTCTCCATAGCTCTGGAACGGCCTGGAAGAAACTAGAGGAGATGCTCCAGCGTCGGATACTCTGTGGATGCGCAGATCTTATTTTCCCACGCCTCACGCAGCTTGTTCATAAGGCGCCGAGTGAGGACGTGGACAACGACAGGGCCCCAATAATCCGTTAGCTGATCAAGGGCCTTAAGAGTGCTGAGTGCCTCGGCGACTGAGCTGATCAAGAGATTGAGATCAGAGGCGCTGTGCGACGACATTGAAGCTGGGTTCAATAGCTGGTCAAGATGTGCGGCAACGAGTAATCGCTTATTCTCGTAACGATCTATAAGTACCCTCCACGCGATGCGAAAAGAATCCTCCGAGACGGGCAAGTTCGAGATGAGCTTCAAGGGCTCAGCAGAGAGACAGAGCCGAAGGTAGTGAATTCGCTCTACCCTGGGAATATCCTGGTTGTTCCCAATCAAAGAATGGAAAAGGTCCCTCCATGGGCTCCACTCCTCGTAAATGCCTGAGAACTTCGGCAGCTCGATCTCAGGCACAGCAAGATGAGTTGAGCTGGTCAAAGAACCTTCTCCAGCCGCCCTTAGAGATTGGTTCAGATTTGAGGCGCCCTTCTTCTCCATTAACTGCAAGAGCGCCACCCTCGCTGTTGCATAATTTTGTAGAGCAATATCAAAAACCTGATTTTTACAAATAATCGAAAGCAGTCAGATTCTCAATTTTTTGACCTACAAGCTTTTCGTGAGCAGCCTCCAGCTTTCCCCAATAAGTCTCCAGCATAATTAGCTTGGAGTCCAACGCTGAAACTCCGAACTGCTGGATGTTTCCCTCTGTTGTTTCCTTAAAAATCTTTTCGATAAACGCCGCTCGCGTCATCTGTAGCGCGATGACTCCATCAAGAGTAGCCATTTTTTTTGTTAGTCGAAGAGCGAAGCGAAAAACAAGCGAAGCTCGCAAAAGAAACAACAAAGGTTTTTCAAAAAGAAAAAGACTTGAAAAAAACAAAAAAGATTTTATCCGCAGAGCAAAACCCAAAAAAACACTCAGGCAACAAAAATAAAAGCAAAGAAAACCCGGAAGGGTAAATTATCAAAAAGAATAGCTGTAATAATTATACGACTTCCCTTCTCGCTGGTGCAGTTTATCCTGAGCTGGTCGATAATACCCTGAATGAGTTGGTTGTAGGCCGCGCTGGTCAATAATTGCCAGAGTCGTTCGATGAACCTCAAGGTAAGTCGATTCTAGTCGGAGCTGGTCAAGATTCCACGAACAGAGTTCCTCGGTGTTCAAAAGTTCCCGCCGAGTCGGTAAAACAACTCCCTGAAGCTGGGCGAGAAGATTACGATGAGCACCGCTGGCTCCTGAGATGCTCGATGTCGTGGGTCGCCGTCACCTGAGCACCACTGTACAACGCACTCCCGCGAAAAACCGGCAAAACACTTCAAAAATTATCCCGCAAATCCAGCTCGAAGGACCAAATATTTGAGCACGGATCAGGTTAGGAGGGATAATTTTTGGATGATGGGAGAATGCGAGAGAAGGTCGAACAAAAAAGTCACTCACGAACACGTGGCGTTGGTAAAAAAAATAGTCAGTTGTATTTTCACCAAAGGAAAAACGTCAATGTTCACAGGTAGGAGAAGTTCAAAAGAATTGATCGCGTCACAATCAACGTGAAAAACTGAGTTTCACCGAAGTGCAATTCGTAAAACAATTTAACTAGTTCGCGGAACAAGAGATTATCGATGGGTGATCTAGTGGCCGAAAGTCGAAAAAGGAGTGAGAAAGAGTCAATTGCCACGACGTGGCAATTGCCCTAATTTGTTAGTCACGTAACCTATTGTAGAGTTGCGCAGTAATGAAAATTAGGTGAGATGTCTAGGAAGTGCCGCCCCACATCAGAGGTGAGAGGCCCTGGTTATCCGAGGCACTGGACTCATCAGGTGGGATGAGTTCAGCAACGTATGGCTAAGTGAGAGTGCGTGTGAGAGTATGTGTGTGTGTGTGTGCGTGCGTGCGTGTGTGTGTGTGTGTGTGTGTGTGTGTGTGTGTGTGTGTGTGTGTGTGTGCGTGCGTGCATGTGTGTGCGTGTGAAGAATTCGGTTGAAAACCGAACACAATTCTTTTTTTCCCTCCATCGCGCAATATTTTATACTCATCTTCATGCCCTCCATAATATTTTTCTTTGCATGCTGGGTAAGAAATACGAAAAGGTTTCTTCGTTTGATGTTGAAAAATATATGCGTAGAGTTGAGATGACTTTTTGTTTTGTTATTCACCTTTGAGGTAGCTCAATACTCCCTCGGCTAAAAAGATATTTTTTTTCGATAAAAAAATGTATATAGATATATTGCGTTGACGGGTGCATGCATATTCGTGGGGTAATATTTTTAATGGATTCGTGGAGCCTCAATTAGGATGAGGCAAGCTGAAATATACCGCGGTGTACATTTTCTCGAACAGTACATATACTTTTTTTACTTTTTCGGTTATACATTCGGGTTTTGGGGTAAAATGGCGCTCAAACCTCTGCAGATGTGAAAGTACGTACAGCGCCGGGGAAAATGGGTGTCATTAAGGCACCCATTTCCCTCATTAATGATGAGGAATCCACGAGTTACTGTTGTAATAGGATAAGTGTATTTCGCAGCTGTTAGTTGCAAATATACTAAAATAACTTACTATACATTATGATTTGGAAATTGTTATTTCACTTGTGTATTGAGATTTCTTTATGAATTCTACGTAATAATATAACAAATGCATACATTGGCAAGCCTTAAATTTATTTTTAACTTCGGGTCCCCGGGTAGAAAAATATCCGTCTTTGGAAGCTCTTTCAAATAGCTTTGAAAGAAATCTTCAAAGGTTATGTCAAAGATCTTTTTCGGTCACCAAAAAGATCTTCAAAAGACTAATATCTTCCAAATATATCTTCCAAATATATCTCTTCGGAAGACAACTTTTT
>JAPYZN010002400.1:0-12033 GCA_030522865.1 Psyttalia lounsburyi
ACTCTAAAATTAGGAAAATTTGGATTAATACAGCGGCCGGCTTTGCGGATGCTGAAATTTCGTTGTCGAGGAATGTCGAAGAAATTTTAACCACCGCATTATATTTATAGCTAGCGTAAGGCATTGAGGGTACGCAAATGAATTCTCACCAGTACCGAGGAGTGAAATATTTCGCTTCGCGTTGATTTTCACCTCAGCATTATGAAGTAGTGTCTCGCTAGCCGCCATCCTACTTCTGCATTTGCTTTTAATCTCACAACAGGGGATACAGCCGCCTCGGTACGGGGACCGGCTTTGCCGTTGGTGCGATTTAACGACCGCATTTTCCTACCCCTCCTCCACCCCCTCGCCCATTGCATTTCATCCGAAATCTGTGTAGCTGCACAGCGGTACACACGGCACGACGCTTTTTGCCGCATTCATATTGCTTCCGAAAATTGTTGGACGCGCATTCTCAACGTGCGGATTTTCTAATATCTGTCATACACTATTAGAAAAAAAATTATATTTCGTGGAGGGTTTACCAGTAATGTCCAGCACAGCGACACTGAATTGGAGTTGGGGATGAAAGAACCAGAAAATTTCCAATTTCGCGGAACACTCCAGAATTTTGACGAGTGCAAAAAATGAAAATTCCTCAATGTCCTTAGATTCCCAGAGGGGTATAAATATTTAGTACAGAGTTACACTGAATATTCAGTAAAATCTGATTTTTCATGAATTTTCTTCCCTGAAATTATATTCAGTGCCATTGTCCTAAAAATTCAAGAATGCCTTTCACCGAATTTTCGTAATTTCTATTAATTTTCAGGGGCAAATAAATCAGAAATTTCCAGCTCTCATGGATTTTTCATCACAGCCATGAATTTTCAGTGCCAAAATTCTTCGAAATTCTAGGGAAAATTAAATGCAATAATTTTTGAACCGTGTATACTGGAAAGCCCCTTAAATTGGAAAATAAATGGTAATTTTGCAGTTGAAAATTCACTTGCCAATGAAAAATGTCGTTTCGAGTGTTCGCATTGCCCCCCTTTATTCGCATAATTAGAGGGATGATGATGGAAATGATGTCTAGGCTCCCTTTTAGGCTGGCTCACTAATGTGAATGATATAATGGAACGAAAACAGGGCGTAAGGTTCCCCTCGGGGCTTATATAGTTGGCGAGGGATCTCCAGTCCGGCTGAAAGAGAGGCTTTTGGTGTTTGGCCTGGCGGCTACTCACTCCACTCCGGTATCCAGTCAAGTACATTGCCTCGCTTCAAATTACCCCCCGAGTTTGCCATAGGCTATATAATATTCTGTCTTTCCGTTAGCATGCGAGTGGATTGATTGTGTTTATCTTTCATTAGAAACACCGTGAGGTCCTGCGCCTCGTGCCGCTCTAAAGCGTATGAATTATAAATACGCATGATTTCTATCTGGATACGTGTCCCTCGAGCTTTTAGTTACCGAGCTTATGGTAATGGATAATCCTTTATTTATTGAGAAAAAAAAACACGCGTGGAATGAGAACAATAGAATTGAATAATTAGAGGGTATGAAGTGGCGCGGGTTTCGCGGGCAACTGCAGGCCTCTTGACCCTCGATAGGAAAGTGAAAGGGGGTAAATGATTCGCTGCTGGGGAGAATAATCTCTTCTGTGCCGACGGAGGTAATTTTGAAGAAGATTATCGCTGTATCAATAATTAACTATTGCTAATTGTGTAGCGAAGTGGTTCAACGCGATGAGTGTATTTTATATATTTTTTCTGAACCCGTATTATCTCAGTAAGGAGTAATGTTAGGAGAAATTATCAGAAGAATTTTTTTATTGCAAAATTGATCAGCTACAAAAATGGCCTTATGACATTATGCCGTAAAACCACTGCTTACTGAGATAATCCTCGTTTTATAAAGATAAAGAGGAAAGATACAGTTATCTTGTATTATCACTTTGCTACAGAATTGCATGATATGATTTAAAAATTTAATGGTTTATTGGAGGAATAGTATATACAAGTCGTCGTTGATGCATTATTTAACAAAGTCGTCAAATTAAAAATAACGATAATAAAATAATTGTCCCCTTTTGCAAGCGAGAGCATTAGTTCCTGACATTCCACGACAGCTTAATGGTTTCAATAATTCACACCATAGCCGCTCTTTGTCTTTCAATTAGTCGTATTAGTTGTATTGCTTGCGCTATTAATATCTCGTGGAGATAAGTTGAGTGTTTAATGGAAAAAGTGGAAAGGAGTGTTGACGGTCTCGTGTTGAGCTCACACAGCACCTAGGAGCTACGATACAAATTCCCTTGATTTATCTACGATGAGATTTTTTTATTCTCCGAAGTCTGATACACTCGGTGATAAGGGGCCTCCACGCCCGGAGGCGAAACCCTGCATCCTGCTGTAAGAGTCTGCCTGTGCTTTTATTTTTATTCAGCATATGAGACGAAAATTTTTCCGGCATTGGGAAATTATAAATGAGAAAGTCTCGCTGGAAAACGGCAATAATTTTCGATTTGTTCACGCAACAAATGGAACATTGAAGTACAATTCGGTCGTTTCGATGAATTCATTGGCTAGAATGGACCCCATGATGAGATGATTGGCCTCTCTGATGAAATCTGATGGACTTATAACACACTCCCCCCCTTGGGTAACGATCATCTCGGGCGTTAACCCATCCACTTCCGTTTAGCATTTCTCTTATTATGTTCCATTGTCGTTTGTCATTTGTAGAGTTTCACGATCAGCCAATTTACAGAACGACAAATCTAACCACTGCACAATTGTCTGGTAAAAGCCCCTTCACACCCAGAAAAAACCTTAGATAACTTGAATGGAACTGTTGCTTTTTTTTCATACTTTCTTTTTTCGAAAAATTGTGGGGTTCAGGCGCGTCTGTGCACGCTGAGGAAAAAGCCGACAGCTGCGAGACAGACCGCCTCTTGCCACAAGTTCATTTCATTTTCTCTCCCTGCATTCTTTCGGGAATAGTTGGGTCGGCTACGCCCCTCAGTCAAAAATATTCTTACTTATTATTTGAGCCAAATCCCGAAAATCCCCGTAAGCCTCCCTCCACGTTTTCCCTGCTTTTTTTTTTTCGAAAAATGGAAAATGGTGATCCACTTTTGTTTTGAAAATAACAAGCTTGAGATATTTTTTTACAACCCGTGTATGTTTTCATTTTGTTCAAGTACAGAGAGAAATTGGAGGAATGTATCGAATTTTCAATGGAATATCAAATTTTATAATTGAGGGGGAGAATGGCAGTAAATGCGGGATTTTTCGAAATCAAAGACGAAGTAACGATTTATAGAAAAAAAATTTACTCTAGGTATTCGTTCGACAATCAACTCCACTAGACTGATAATCTCACGGAACAATACATATATACATATACACTGATAAAGATATGTTAAATTCCTCTTGTTCAGAGGCTACTGAGATATATCAATTCGTATCGACAAATTGCGTGGAAGATAATATCATGAAATTATAATGTCAATTTCTTTCACACTGATAAATGTCACTCTCCACGATTTCTCATTTTGTGCAAAAAATGAACAACATATTTTATCACAGATAAATAACTTGGCACAGTGTTTCATCAATAATGGTATGAAAAATCCTCAGGTACCGGCTGAATTGAGGGTATCCTGGTCAGGTTTGTTTGGTAGTGGTCGGTTAGCCATTTTTCTGCTTGACGTTGAGTCAGGAAGTTCAGAGTAAAAATGTGCACTGAGATCGTTGGGGCTGGTGTACTCGCAGAGCAATGAATTAGCAGGTCTCTTGTGTTTTGTTCCCAAAATACTTTCGCCGAGAGCTTTTAGAAATGTTATTGGTCGTTGTTGCTCCTTGTGTACTTGACCGTCGAGTCTCTCAGTTGTCTCTTGGTAGGGATTTCCATCGCCCAATGGGCTTGCATATTTGTGTTGACGGCTTTCGTCGATTAAATGATCATTGACAACGTCAGGAGGTAGAGGATGAGGTGCACGACCAGCAGCAGCTGTTAAGTTAAAGGGGATAGTTTGGGATAGTCTGCTAGTGCTTGGAATTGTCTCATCACCTGGCAATTCAGCGTACAAATGGTGAAGATCGCATGGCCGCTGATCCCTTGGCTCCATGTACTCGGCAATGGGTGGTCTCATCATACTATCAGGTGGAAGAAGCTTCTCTAAAGATGGCGCCTTGGTTCCAACGTGCACCAAGGGCTTGGCATTTCTCGATCGTTTGACTCTCGGTGCAATGATATCGTAGGCATTCTCTTCACCCCTCGGTAGTGATCTATCCCCATTATTATTATTACAGTTCTCCTCGACTTTTATCAGATCGTACAGATGTTCGATCATATCTCTAGCTTGGCTGTAATTCTCAGGATCGTTGAGACGCTCTCTGAGCTCCTTTAGATACTCCTCGGTGAGCTCTTCAGGGAGTGTTTGGGTGGCTTTGTTCTCGGTATAGGCGAAATATTCGACACCATCTTCGTGGATTATCGTTTGCTCATCCAGATCAATTGTTCGGCCCTCTGGATGCAAGCCAGCGTATTCGTTGATACTCAATCGGGAAATTGATCTCGCCGATGTTGCTGCTGTAATTCCATTGCTGGGTGATAGCCAGGAGTTTGAAAAATTCAACGATCGTGATATGAGTTTTGGACAGACTCCTCGGCGTCGAATGTAGAGAATACCACATCCAAAAATCACACCAACCACTAACAAAACTGCTGCAACACACACAATTATGATGAGTTTCTTCTCCCGCTCCAACTGATCTGGATCACTCATCTCTACGTCGAAGTAACTATTCTGTCTCGGGTAAACATGTGGACCAACACTCGGGGGACTGACACTTGGCTTTGACTTTTCCGAGGGATCTTTGCATGTTACTTTGTTAACTTCAGGTGTGCAGAGGGTGTTGGTGTAATTGCGCATGGCCAAGTAACCCTGAGACACCTTGAAACACTTTTTCGACCAGTCGTCGGCTAGGCAAAAACTTGAATCCATCATCCACCATGTTGATGTATTTTTGCTGGATATCTGACGCATCCAATTCTCGATTTCACAACTGCAGAGTTTCTCAAAAAAGTTATTTCCCACTTTTGCACTGGTCATTCTCTCACTGACGGAAACAAATCTCAGGGAACCATTGGCCGGTCGATTTATTCGATTACCACGAAATGAAAATTCATTGTTTGGAAATTCAGCAGTTGCTTTAGCTATGTCGTCAGCAACAATAGCCTCCTCTGCCAATTCTACAAATAAATTTTCATCTATTGATATTTTACTCCACTGCTTTAGTGTCACTGCATTCTTCCGTAGATTATCAAATTCATTGTTGTTGAAGGTCGCTGTTGCTGTTGCAGAGTCGATGGCTCCCTCCTCAATTTCATTAATTCTGTAATGTAAATCAATAGTTAATTGTCTGAATAATTTAACACTTGAAATTTAGAATCGTCGAGTTTGGAAGACCCTCTTTATTCACTGACCTCGAATACTGAATGCTAAAATTAGTGAAGGCAGCTCTGAATGCACCACTCCTGATGGTTTTCAATCTGACTTCAACCAATTCCAAATTTGGAATGAGGGTCTGTTCACAGAATGCGCCGGACTCTATCTCGAATATCGAGGCATTAGTGATTTTTACACTTGATATCATCATTGCACAGAATGCATCCTTTCTTATGACCCTCGTCCATACGTCGTCCATCCGTATTTCAGCTGCTGCGGATGGAAAAGCGAGGCTCGGGAGTTCAGTAATTCTGACACTTTGGAACATAATCTGCAATGATATAAAATAAATTGACTACATTTTTCTCAACAATATAACATAAAGTCATTAAATTCTTCACAAACGTGGAGAACTTTCACCAGAAATTGACAATTGTTGGATTATTATTATTATTCTTCAATAATAAATAATCATGAAAATACCTTGGTCGCTGGTCCATGTCGTCCATATGGTGGTGCCTCGAATTTGAATGCATTGCTGAACAATTCCAGTCTCTGTACGTCCCTCACAGTAAATCTCAACAGCCAGGACAAGGCGTTCGGTTTAATTTCCACATGTTGACATTTTGATATGGACACCGATAGTGTGCCTTGAGCATTTTTAAATACATGCGACTCCAGGACAACCTTGTGGCACTCAGACACCTCCAGAAGGGGATTTGGGGCTGTTATATTTTCGAACGCCTGTCGTTTTGCCACAAAACTGCGAATTCCAGTGACGTGCACTCTTTTCAGCTGCGCCCCACCCCTGAATGCACCTGAGTGGATCTTCAATTCTCGGCAATGTGATACCGATACCTCAGACGCATCTTCCGGAATACTCCCTTTTTGAAGCTCCACATCCTGCAATATAAAAGTCCGTTGTGAGACTGTTTCTTTTTTCTTCCCTGGAATTTCAACAGTTGGCTCACGTAAATTATTGAGCATCGTTTGGAGTTAGTACTTTTTATTTATAGACACTTTACATGGCAACCAGAGTATCATGAATCATCATGAGCTATGAGTATGTTCTACATGTAATTATGTAAATTATATTTTCAGACTTTCAGTGGCAATTAAAATATAAAAAATATCCGAACAATTTGGTTATTGAATCGAGACAGGAAAATGCTAATGCGAGGGCCTGGAGGTGAACCTACAAATTTGTCAGATCAAGTGGAGATCGTGTAAACTTCAGCGAAAAATAGGGGAACATCGTAATTATTTACACGTATCAATGTGCCCTTGGACACTTGACAACTAGTGTTTCCGGTTGGTAACATATTCACAATTGTGTCTACAATTTTGTTTTCGGGCCTCAGTAAACGCTCGCCTCGTTCCATTGAAGTCACGAGGATAATTCAACTGATACGTTTCTCCAGGAAATTTCAAGGCATATCGTGTCATTGGGAGGCTTGCGGTAGAACTCGTAATAGGAGTCTATCAGACACGTCATACTAATATCCATTTCTTTTTGTTTGTCACGTATCGCTCGTCCAGCAATCGCGTTATGCATTTCAGGTCATTTTTCAAATCCCACATGTTCGCCTTGTACTGACACTTGATTGAAATTTGATAATAATACTTTTCGTCGGGACAGTAGGTCGGTGAGGATTTTTCTGCGCAATTTGCGGGCTGATATTGGGACTTGCCGTTGTGAATTAAGGAAAATACTGTGACTTAGTGGGAATAAATAATGGCAAAGCTGGAGCTGCTGGATTGGTAGACACCGGAAAGTTCAATCTAGGGGTCTTCTGAGGGGCCAGGAGTCAGTCAATCATAGAATGAAAACAATTTTTCATCCCAAGATATTAGGATGTGGTCATTTAAATAAACAAACACTTTGACTACTTTTCAATGGTGACAATTATTATTCAAAACTCGAGGAGCCTCTACACAGTCGGGAGGCACTCTACACTACAAGAGATTACTAAACAGTGAATGGAAGTTGCTAGTGAGGTCCACGGTCAATACAGACTGGGGGCAATAAAATTACCTCCATCACTCCAACTCTTGGATTTTCCCAATCTTGAATTTTCCTGGGAAAATTCTAAACTCCAACACAAGGAAATTAATTTTTTTAACCGCTTTTTTCATTATTAATCCACAAAAATTGAGAGCTACTATTGTATAGTAAATTTGAAAATAGCGACATTCTTTCATTCGTAGCGACAAAAATATGGATAACAAATTGTAAGTGTTCGGCAGATGCTGGGGAACTTCAGCTATACAAATGACTGATTAGAATCTAACATCAGGTATAGGAATGGACCTCTCGAAAATTTACTCTCCAAAATTATCGAGAGGAGATAGACGAAGGACCGTATGACTCATGGGGGCTACGGGGCTAGTGTGGCCCTGTAGTTTACTTGAGACTACTATACTGCAGCTATTTTTGAGCACTTCAACTCTGGAAATGTAAAGCACAAAGAGGATTTCAGTGGCATAAATATCATATTTGATTTCTCCCAGTGGAAAACCGGGGGGGGGAAATCCTACATGATGCATTGCTTGTATGAGAAATTAAATTATTGATTTTCTGTCTTGTCAGGGAATTCAACAATTCCGTTACAATATTTTTCTAGTAATTCTTTGTTGCGAACAATCGTCAATTTTATTTGATATTGAACACTTAGTGCACGGGGGCTCTAAGGGCGTGGGATTGTGGCGCTGGTTTCTTTTCGGTGGCAGCTTTTTTTTTTTTTTAACACGGAATCTGAACACAACAACATGTAGCAGTCTATTATGAAGAGGGTTCTCTTTCACGGTTCGTTTCGAGTGTCGCTGAGCGTGGCTCAGGGACAAAAAAGTTGTAATAAAACAGGTTTGTCTTTCATTGGCGCAATTTCAACGGAATATAGATAATTAATTAACGCCACCAGATGAGTCATTGACGCAGCCTTACAACTCGTGAAAATACTCTCATTCAGATAATTCTTTATCCACGACGATGACTCAGATCTTTAAAGCGTTTGCGATGAGCTCTCGATAACGAAATAATATTTGACGAAAAAGAGAAAAACGTTATTCTACTGAATAAAGGTTAACTTTCCATTAATTCAGACAATGAGGCAACAATTCATCGGAAAAATTCGGGGGAAAATAAATTTGACAAATCTCGATTAAGCTCGTGACACTTTATTGATGTCAGGAATTAATTGACATTAAAGTTGGCATTTTTGGCTTTAGTTTCTTTCTTTTGATGAACCGGAAGTGGGCGGAACTTGGAGTTATATTGGGTCTAATGTAATGATGAGTGAAGCCGGGCGGCTTAATATGTGAGCTGAGTCTGAGTAATTAATTTCAGTTGTAACAGACAAAGGCGGCAGGCAAGAGTTGCCGAAAACTGTTGCACTTAAATGTGCTGAGAATACATTATCTGAAATGGATGTTAATGACGTTCGGCTCGTAGACCAAATGGAGATAAAATTCTGAAGCAAACAATTGGCAGTGGGCACGCGTGACTAATGTCCACCGAAGTTATGTGTCAGTTTTGTGTTTATAAGTGTGGGGTATTAGAGAGGTCGAGTGGATTTGATGTATGTCCCTATCGACGGCGATCTCTGTATCGCATACCGTGTGCGAATAACCATCGTTAATAGTCAATTCAGTATTGCGACATTTCCCGTTCTGCGTGTGTTTGCAAAAGGCTGAATGACTTTTTATTTTCACTGCATATTAACCGGCGAGATACGGAGTCCGCTTGGCGTTTACTTTTCCCCAGGAAAAATATGTGTCGTGAGTCAATTTCAATGGGCCTTCAATGGGCCCATTGCCAATGCGGCCATTAATAAATTCGAGAGATGAGAATTTTTCAACGAAGGGTGGTGAAGTTGTTGAGTCTCGCCCGCATGGTAACTGTGGAGATTCCTAATCTCCCCTGGCAGTTGAGAGGGTCCATTCTAAAACATTATATCTATTCTCATAATAACTTCGTCACCGAATGAATCAAATATTATTATAACTGAATTTTGAAGGGATACACTCGAATAATAAACATAAAAATTGAAAATGCTCGACAATGGACTTCATTCGCTGTCTATCTCATGGTCTACTGGCTGGGACCCCGTTGGACCGGAAGTCGTCTTTAAACGGAAGTTAGTTTTATTCGAGTGCATGGGAAAAATATTTTTAGTATCCCCATTGAGAATACATCAATAAAAAACAAATAGAATTCAATTACTTGTCAAATTCTTGGCCGATTATTTTTAGCACTCGCATCAGGCGTGAAACTAACTGAGGGTCTGAGTCTCTCTTACACACACTGTGGAATTAAAAAAACGCTGTGATAAGTGTCTGACTACACTTGGATTCTGATTCGATTAGGAAGTATTTTTTATGCCCTCTATTGCTCAGTCAATTGAATTCTTTGTCGGCCCAGCCATTGTCTCCGATATTTCCAACTCTTGTTTATAGTTACGAAGGGTTAACTGGTAAACAATAAATATGCAGTAGCTAATATGCATCAAAAATTGTTCTCATAGGATAATGAGTATCCAGCAGAGCGTGGAAAATCAGTAAGTGCAACGAGCTGTTAATGTTTGTACGGAATTCCGGTGTAACCGACGACTCCAAAATGAATAAATTCTATTCTGTCCGCTTGATGCATAAGTACATTCGTGTTAGTTTCTGTAACTACTCCAGACACCAATTCAATTTCAATAAAATTAGAGTTAAACTGAACTATTCTAGAGCACATCTAGAGTAAAAAGTTCATTTCAATTCTCATATCTAATAGACAACGATTCTCATTGTTTTGACACGTGTATTTGTCGGTCGGGGGCAGTGACCCCCCCCCCTGAAAATCAGCTCTGAAAACTCGTTTTTCAGGCTCAACGAGATTAACATTTCTGAACTAATTCCTGGAGCTATGTATATCGTTCATCGGGGGGGGAGGGGAAATAATGGAGATATCTGGACTCTCGTTTACCTCATACTCCGAGAAGATGCACTTGACGGTAATCCAATGGTGCACAACGATGCTACAGTTGCATCCTGGCATGGAGCATATCCCCGTTGGCTCAGATCCCCCATTAACATCACAAGGAAATTCCGAAATAATAATACACAACAGCACTTGCAACAAAACACTGTTTACCATTATTTTCATTTTTCTCATCTTTTTGATTTGTCTTGGTGACGAGATGAATAACTGGGAATTTAGAAAAATTCATGGGGCAAATTGCTCGGCATAAATCGACGTCTGCGTTCTCTTTTTCATTTCACGAGGAGTAAAGACACTTTCTGCTTTTTTTTTGTGACAATTAAATCATTCTGGTTACACCTCTGATCGTGAACGTTTGAAGAATGGAAAATAACCGAAAAGAGAAATGTATTTGGACGAAAAGATGAGGAGGAGGGGGGCCTATTGAAGGGACACTGTTACGATCATGGCGGAGGTCGCTTTCGAACTGTGAGAGAGTAGGCATACGATCAGGCCTGTCCCCCACCTCCAGTCTTTGAAACGCCAACCGAGAATGTCCGCCTGTACCCCCTCGCCCTTGGTTGCCCCGCTCAGCTGACACTGTACAAAGATATAAACGCATGAGAGGCTTCAGGATACCAAGGAGAAGTTAACGCCTCGCCTTCCAGCACCATGTCCAATTCCACAGCTATGCTGCGCCTGAAGAACACATGTTTAGACCTGCGTCTTCGGTGACCTTGGCCAACTTCAATCACAATCGATAAAAATCACTGCGCAATATTTAATGACATCCGCTCCGGAATTTTAGCATCGCGTGAGAATTACAATCAGCTGGCAAAATCCTCTATTAGAGTAGATGACAGTTGACAAATTTTATTTTATTTTTTATTTTCTTACATTAATTCCTGGAATTGGCTCGCCTATGTCGTGAGATTTCCAGAAACTTCATAATCACAGCAACTAGTGTTATAATTATACGAACTGGGCAAGAAAAATATCCCTCGGTGGTATTGGATTTCTGAACTCTGGCCCTGGTTTTTTTATTTTTATTTTTACGTTAACCACTGTAAAAAGTATTACCAATTGGATATAAAAATAACGAGAGGTATAATTGTGTCGATCTTTAAGTCATTTTCTTTCTTTCAGTTGCCACTCGAATGAGCGACTCTTCCTGAGAGATTTTGTATGCTGCTCGACGGGTACAAGCGGCAGTCGTCTTGCTAGATGGTTGCAGCCAGACAGTTACGTTGATCCAGCTAAATGTGAAGCACTGTATGCACGAGAGGATATGAAATGTGGCTGGCCTGCCATCATCACTATTCTCACGCGAGATCAGTACAGCGAGATTGTTCATGTTCCAGGATTGAAGGTAAATATAACGAGTAAATACGGAGTGCACACTGAAAACGATAGGAACAAATCAAGTCCTGTCAAGTATTTTTGACTATTTTTTTTACTCTATATTTATTTATCGCCTGTGTTCGATCGCGAATGTTAATTTACAACTCCAACGACCGCTGTCATTTCTCGGTGGTTTTTCCCCGAGCTTCACTAGAAATTTTCTCATCCCTGTCATTCATTTACGCACGTTCAAATCATAAAATAGCTAAAAATTCGTCTCTTCAAACCCTGGGC
>JAPYZN010002401.1:0-28966 GCA_030522865.1 Psyttalia lounsburyi
TTGTACATGCGAAAAAAATGCATTGGTTCAGTAAATTCATATGACACCCACTGTGAAATTATTACTACATTACAATCAAATTTTAGGGTTTCGAACATTGAAATTATTATAAAATGGTAGTAAATTTAGCAGGTGCATTTCTATTAAAAATATATTGCTGGCCTACGAATTTTACTAAGCCGTGTACCACTGAGAAGTATTGCAAATTTACTATACGAGACTGTAAAGATGATGTCCAATGCGAGAAAGAAAATTACTCAACAGCTTCGTAATTTTCCCATACCGTGCAGGGTTAATGACTTCCTATACATGTATGGTAATATACAGGCGGACTTTTTTAACAGTGTAGCGCATGATGTGATACTATAATAAGCCACTCCAAATTTGCTCTACTTCATACTTGAGATGGAGGCAAACCTGTGAAGTGGAAGGGAAACAGCTGAAGTAAATTTAATTCAATTTGAATTAAAGAGTATTTTATTAGAGTTATTGAGTTACTCTATCTAAATTTCAACTGAATTGCTTAGATTATGTCTCTCCTCGTGACGAGAAATTTCATAGGACCATCTTGGTGTCATATAAGACCGGATCAGGTATAAGTACGGTAATCTTTATCAGGCTTGCGCTGGCTTTAATTTACCAGGGCCGGGTAAAGCTACTCTCCCGAAGCTTGATACGCATAGAAGTCCAAGTTCAACCCGGCAATCTTGAGGATGGTCTTTCTCAGGATCGTATATGCATTACCTGATGTAAAGAAATCTAACCTTAGGTGTAAATACGGCTTCCTTGTTGAGGCTCAAACTTATCCGGACCGGATGAACCCCGTCACAGGAAAACTTGATACGCATAGAAGTCTAAGGTCAATCTGGCAGTCTTAAGAAGGTCTTGATCAGGGCCGTATCTGCGTTGCTTGATGTAAAAAAATGTAACATCGCTGTGGATACGAATCTAAAGCTAAGGGACAAGAAGTGAATGCTTCCTTACCGAGGCCTGTCGTAACTCAAATTTATCAGGACCTGATAGGACCAATCTCCAGGAGCCAGATAGGTATAAGGTTTAAGTTCAATTTTGCAATCTTGAGGAGGTTCTTATCAGGACCGTCTATGTGTTATTTGTTACGGGATAATGTGACAGGCACGTATATACCTCCTTCTATTTGGTGTAGCCAATTCCAAACTGTTGTAAAAACCGTCACTATCATCGCTATACTTCATTCAGTCTATTGAGTTATATTACTATATTGTGAATCCATAACTAGTTCTTTAGGATGACCCTTGGATTTTCCCGATTCCACCCTAGATATCTGCTAAATTAATATCTCTTTTGAAAAATAGATTTTTCACTGCAACTATTTTTGAAAGAAATTTTTTGTCCTGCTGTCAGAATGATTATCATTGAAACAATCCTTAAACTATCTGGTTTTTTTATTCATAGATTAGATTTATCATTGTCAAATATGATTTGTAAAACAATGGAGTTATCATTCATATGGGCCGCATCGATTATGACCAATAACAATTGCTCCTTGCTAACGCGGTAGGTTGCTACTCCGTAGGTTGTAGGTTCAAATCCCCTCCGTAGCAAAATTTTAGTTTGTGGTTATAGGTTATTTAGGTAGGAAAATGTTAGTATTTGAGTAAAGTGACTTTAGCAAGTTGAAAAAGCAATCTTTCATTTTTTTAATATTAAAAATACCCGTGAGTACCCTGCACAAGCAGCCAGGCTGAAGGGCCTGAGTAAGTTACTCGATTAAGAGCCTGACCAAGTCACCTTTGTCCGGGCCAGTTACCCCCAACGCGTTACAGTCTGGACCACAGCCGTACAAAATCCACAACCATGCTCCTAATGTCTGGAAACCGACCGTGCCTGGGCCGTATATAACTCGGCTCTGATTTTCTATCCGGGTTCCTCAGATGCGATTGAAAATAATCTTGAGGAGGAGTCAATTCCAAAGGACATTTTTCGCGATTTTTTGTTATTATTTTCGGGAGCTACTAAGAGGTCTTGAAATTTTTAGTTAGAATTACGTATTTATTACTAAGATAATAAGAAAATTTAAGTCAGCCGAATTGGCAAGTCTTTAATTTTGGGTGAGAAAAAGAGATATTATCAAGTTCCAGGGTTGAAGTTTTTTTTTCACAATTCAGCGTATAAACTAAAAAAATGGAATTGGCCTAAGAATGACATTGATAAATGGTTTCAACTACTGGTGACGAAATTAAGAGACACCGTTATAATGATTTATCAAATCAAAGTAGCCAATCGAATTGTGACTTTAGAAAATGGAAACACAGTGATTGCAAGCATAACCGATTCCATTCCTGTGTTGTAAATTATATATAAATAAATCACAAAATACTTTTCGTAAAACGTGAAAAAAAAACAGGTGTTTGAGCGTAATATGTATAGTGATTGGGAGGGTAATTCACAAGTACAAAATTATCAATTTCACTTATGTAACGGTAATAAATATCGATGTTATTAGACAATTGATGCATTTTGTAAAAATAAAATGCCCCCTTAAAATATTTTATTGACCAAATAAATCCATCATCACGTTTTTATAAAATGAATAAATGCCCATGAAGATTATTCAAAATTTGATACAAAAGTAGTGGAATCCCTATCATAGGGAAATCATAAAAGATAAAAGCAGAAAGGATGACGGTTTTTCCGATGGTTTCAATCGTAAAATCCACTGGCGCGAGTAAATAATAAGTTTCACATTGGAAAACTTTATTAGTCCTCCAACTACCATTGCATTATTCATTCCTCCTCTTTACGAGCCCCTTGCTTTACCTCCTTCAGTACCGAGTGGTTCTGTATCCATCGTGTTATTTACTCGTAAATGCTAATGTTTATTTCTCACCGCCAATTTTTGAAAAAAATTCAAATGTCACTTCACCAAAGAACGAAAAATGTCTCAATTTATACCACACGAAAGAAAATTGTATTTGAACAAAGGATTGTGGGTTGAATCGTAAACTCCTTGACATATGTCCTCAGAATTTATATTGAACGACAGACAAACTGGACTTAAAATTCAGGGAATCAACTTTACGATGAGGAATAAAACTGCGAAAAGAAGGTGGACAAGTTTCAAGATGGAAAATTGGCCCACAAGATAGTGGTGAACCATGGAAGATCGTTGCAGGATGAGTTTTTGTTCCAATCGATAGAAGACTAGACTACAATGTGACGTAATTTACTTGGGTGTGAAGCAAAAAAAATCCATCGACAGTGAGGAGAAAAAAAAATTATGGAGAGCAAGGGTATTCGGTTTACGATATGGCCACAGAGGCGCCTTGATTCTCGCCCAATGTGATACTAAAATGTGGTGAAGTTAAATCGTTTCTGGCGCTCTCGCGCTCAGTCAGGAGTGAATGCCCTAGGGGACTTGAAATATGCACGCACAAAAAAAGGGCAAACGGTGCAATATCGGTTTCTATTTTATGAGTGAACCAGTAGTGCGAGACACGCCAACTAACCCAAATGATTCAACCCCATAATACGTTCATTTGACTTTTATTCCGTTTTCAACGAGGCTCAAATGTTAAGTTGATTTTTGAAATATAAAGTATTATTTCTCTCTGCTGGGCATCGACGAGAGGAAAAAAAATGAAATGAAAAAGCATTCTAGGAACTAAAATAACAACGAAAATAAACAAAATAATCCCGGGTATATTTTTACAACAGGTATCGCACGCAAACGCGAGTTTTTTATTCCCACGCCATCACATACAATCAGATAGTGAACATGAGCCCTTCATACCAATATAACAAACGACGTCCACCTATGAATACAAAAGCATTTTACCTATTTCATCCTTTTTACCATTAGGAATAGAATACTGTGTCAGTAATTAACCAAATGGTTCTAACAATTTTTCCCGAATTTTTTCTCAATTAACGTTTTTTCCGTCTTAAAAAGAATGAAAAAAAGTAGGAAAGAGGGAAAGAGTAAAAAGTGATTAACTTTATAACATTCTCCGAAGCATGGAAATTGGTCCATACGTCGTCGAGAGGGGTTAATACTTAGAGGTTGTACACCCCGGTCAGAGCGGCTGCGGCAGTAAAACGATCGCATTTACCCACGTGTATATATATCCGAGGCAACGAGCTCACACTCTGGAACACCAGAGCCCCTTCTGAATATTACATCCAACACGTTCACCCCCTAGGCCCTCACCCTCTCTTCACTGCTGTTCACCAGTGTTCGTGTAAAACCGCACCTCTCAGTGTCGTTGTCACCCGTTACCCATGCTCTGTCTTACACACACTCGTTTCACTCGTCATCCCCCCGGAACATCCAAGTGAGAGAGAGAGAGAGAGAGAGAAAATTATTGGGTAGGTTGAGGAGACCAAGAAGGGAGGATGAGGTAGCGACTTGGCGCGCTACACCTTACTAACCATGGACTCAACGTACTCCACCCAATGGGTTATGCCCTCTCCAGTTTCTATGTAAGCCCAGGACGCTTGGTACTAAATTAATATCCTGGTGAGAGCAGGTTCATTTCACCTCCAAGTGCACTGTCACGCTGAAATGGCCGCACTGAGTTCCAATGCAATTTTAATACACGAATCAATGACTTTATGTTCTTATTCTACCGTATTAATTATTTTAAGGTCTAACTGGCTGATATCGGAAGTTTCATTGATTACGGAGAAAAAAGTTGGTAACAGTTCATGTTCGTGCTGAATTCTGGATTTATAATTGTATATATGAAATCACTAGGCCGACTGACTAAAAAGTTTTACAACAGCAGAGTTAATTTTCCTTACTACAGTAGAAACTCTTCCATTTTCATTACTCGGGAAGTGTGATGTAATTTTAGCTGAAATCTAAACGACGGAATCACTCCCACTTCTCCTCATTTAGTCGAAAAGAGGGAGTTTGGTAGTGAAGAATGGATCATGATAGAGGAAAAGAGGCCATAATATAGAAGATAAAGATAAAGATAGAAAAAGGATGACAAAAGTGGGAGAATTTTTTCAAACGGCCAAAAAGTACATAAGGGTCACACCAGGTCTGGAGACGGCTACCGAATTTCAAAAGTCCGGTTCTTGTCCGGAAACCGGGGAGTTGTCACATCCATATCGAGTGTACAATGCTTTGGCAGATTGGAACCACTTTGGGTCCATTGGCTCCGAACCCGATGAGGGAATTTTCTAAGGCCATAATCCGGCAAAAATGGATTTGCCGTATACAGCCAATGAATAATTCTATTAAAAAATCATCTATAAGGGTTTTAAAAGGATTAAACAATACCAAGAAACAAATGAAATTCATGCGGGTTTCAAACTTTGTCTCTTCTATGTATTCCTAATAGCGGTCACCTATCCAGATATTCTTCAAGCTCGATGTTATTTACTTTTGATGATCGATGGAGTTTCGTTTGTCCTTGCTTGCTACGTTGTAATTGTTGAGTGTATGCAACAGTCACAACTATATAAGTCAATGATCATTTATTCATCTATACGCGTTTCAGTATAATAGTACTCATGCATTAAATCAATTATCATTGATTTTTTTTACTTAAATAATAATAATTACTCATTATTTTCATTATTATTATTTTCAATTTGATACGAATACTCGATAACGAATAATTTAATTAATTATCATTGTTAATGACAATGATAAAAAATAATTATAGCAAATTGTGATAATAATATTATTATTAATATTAACTCGTAATATTAATTACTTTTTTGGGTACCAAATTATAGCATGGTATTATTTTGTTTATTGGCTATTGCAATGGTTAGAACGTGCATAAATGATAGCTCCAATGAACTAATAAATTTAGAATTCCTTGATTAATACCAAAATTAAATGGTAAATTATAGACAAGGATAGTAATAATTATGTGACATCGTGCACAATGAACTGCTCCAGGTTTGGTCTGGGCTTAGCTGATATATGATTTGAATGAAAACTATGACTACATTTGTGGTGATGTGAATATTTTCACCACTGTTGACGAATGCTTATAGGTATACAAATTATGGAAAGTAATGGAATGTAACTTCTAATTTTGAGGCCTTGTTGAGCCACAAAGAAGCCTTGACGTGCTGAGTCTGAATCCTCAAGACCTGGACTAGGCCTGAAGTGATCCTTGCCAATGGCCCCTTTAGTCGCTTCCCATTTCAGGTTACAATGAACGTAACAGCGAATAAAACTAAGCCTATGCCAGGCCTTGATCGCCGAGCCTCACCAAACCTAGAGAGGAATAAGCTTATTCTCATCGTCAGCCGTTCATAGTGATCACAGGGCAAGCCTCACTACGTCGCTCCACTGTCACCGATTTCAACAACTAAAATAAAAGGAATATATCAGTCCATTAATAACCATCACAACAAAATTAGATATTTTTTCTTCTTTCTTTTTACGTCCCCCCATCGTTGGGCTATTGATAACGTCCACCAGGCACATCCGAGCCGTTACTCCTTCAAATAACCGCCCAAGTTTCGATAGCGAGAGTCTGGATTTATGAATCCATGGGATTGGCAACAATAACAACAAAACAACAAAAAAGGGAAGAAAAAAAGAATAAAAAAATCCTAACGCCATCAATCATCCATGCAGTTTCTTTCTCCCGCCAGCAGTACGGAAACTGAAACAATCAATGAAAAATGATCCGTGCGGCAATTATGACGAGTGAAGAGAGAGACACAGTAAACGACAGAGGGTACACAGAAAGGTAAGAGACACCAGAAGGTTCGAAGAGCTAGTAGTGACGGTACGCGATACTGCACGTGAAGTAAACTTTTCAGAATATATTCTAATATTCACGCTGGAATTTGAATTACAGATATACTGCTGTATCCATTACTCCGTAATTACTTATCCATTACTGCATGTATCACTCGATAAAAAAAAAACGGCTCCCCCTTCACACATTTTTTTCCCACCCATGATCCATCAGTCTTTCCTTGTTGATCTCAATTTTTTAGTATTCCAGAAATGTCAATCATTTCAAGTGAATCGACACTGTAATCAAAAACGCGGACCCCACAAAAACTCAAAGACACACACAAAACAAGCGACAGAACAGAATCAATCAACGTCGAGGATGTGTACATGCCCTCTAGAGCATCCGTTGAAGCCCTCCCGTTATTCACATACACTCTCACTTCACATTTCCCACCATTTGAAATGAAAATATCGAGAGGTAGCGCACAGTATCACTCTAACCCTTTAGTTGGAAATACTCAACTCCAGTGATGTTATACAGCCAAAGAAACCAATGGCCACGAGCATTTTCAATTGACCACAATCCCACTGACACATTGGATTGACTCAGCGCAGAACATATAACCCCATGTGACACTATAATGTTTACCCTCTGCCTCAAACAGTAGTGCACTCAGTTTGTCCCGCAAAAAAACGCACATACTGTAGTTTCAGAGTATCAACCCCGAATAAGGAAAATTTACTTTGCACTCGATTCCACCTGACCCCAAACATTGAACAGTATTCATTCGATCATTTGGTGCTATTGCTGATGTATGCCGTTTTTGTTTCATTCCACTGCGTTTAAAAGCGTGTGGAGCGAGAGAGGACGCCCTGAAAACCATCTCATCAATACCCCCGAAAGCCGTCTCTATTTACCAAGTACTTCATTATTGAAATCGACCATTGAGCCTCTAAAAAAAGAAGCACAATAACATAAACCTCTCCACTACAGGGCATTCGTCAAAAGGATTCCCATCGATATTGGCGATTGAATAGCTTTCCATAACATTATGACATCGATCTCTCTCGGTAATATCAACAAAACATCAAAGGATATTTACTTTTCTAACCCGATGGTTAAGACTGATTACTCTCCCTCCGGTATTTCGTTGAGTGCTTGGACAAACGGAACGTGACGGTAGTAAAGGATTTTATCGTTATGAATTTAATTTTCGTACAAACAAGCGACTATCCACCGTCACAGTGTCATCGCCTGTTTTGCCGTTTGCCTCGCTCCCTCTGGTTTTCCACCTTCTACCCCCTTTACCGCCCCTACCAACTGTAGAATGTACGCTTGTGAACGTTACGTGCCAATGCGAATAGAGAGGCAGTGGGTGGAGATGAGAAGGCAGGGGAGAGGGAGAGTCATGGTGAGAGGGTAGTTGGGGGATAGGTACTTAGAGTGAAACACAAGGGTGGCTGCTCTCAAGCACGGGCTACCCCGGCTGGTTACCCGTAATCCAATAAAACCGAGAGACGCAGACGAAATTTAATATCCAACGCCATCAAAAGTCGCTGGGATTGTTTCCAGCTAGTTGTAACTCCCGCTCACGCGCACCCCTTTCCCTTGCACGGCCAAAGGCAAACCGTCTCGAACCCCCCTGTGGCTCGCATACTTCCGCTTTTTTTTTATTTTTCATTTTTTTTTGGTTGCACTCCAACATCGTTGTTGCATCTCACTTCAATTATGTGAGACACATACAATGTATTTATTTGCAGAAATACGGTTGTTATTTGATTTAGATACAAATGAAACTGGACTGTGCAGGTTCAAATGGTGAATATTTCCACTTGGTGGTTGGCGAAGGAAATCCGATAGTTTAGAGATATGCCTGTGTTATCGACTGAGGTGGGGGAGTGGTTGGGGAGGGACAGAGGGTGAAATGCTTTACCCCGCGTAGATCTGGTGAACCACCGGTTTATCCACTGTGGTGTAGACACATTTGTACTTATCGTTATTAATTAGTGAATGGTCGGATTTTGTGTTTATTGGACACTTGGTTTTCCGGATTTTACAATGTCCTCTTGACGACTGTGCACTTTGGAAGGAATTTGGAGTTCTATTTTGGTCCATCATGCAATTATTCTCGTGCTGGGTATATACTGATTACATTTTCGCTAGTCTGGATAGGATTCCTGCCAAGAATCTTTCACACGGGAGCTCAGATATAAAATGAGTTCAGATCAATATAAATTCTAATTCAATGATTTTGCTAATCTTTTCAAGAACAATGATTTACGGCATTAATCAAGATGTTGCAAAAATATTTATAGCCGACAAATCGATTCTCTAGATCAGAAAATAGGGTGAATGTGCAATATAGATACACCACATACATCAGAATTTTCGTACCGGGTTCAATTTTGATTCCACTATGTCTGTAGGGAAATCATCTAGATATTAGGCCAATTGGTGTTTAAAGTGTGAAGATATTGAGCGAAAGAACATGAAAAAAGGGGGTGTCGAGGGTTTTAACTTTGGTATATGAGCACGATGACCTGAATGTTGACTATTTTGGCTCAGTTGCGTGTGACACTAGCGATAAAAGGTTGAGATTCGGGAGATCCGTGATTTGTGCTTCGATCAGTACACATAAAACGTATGTAGATATGCAATATATATACTTGTTACTACATATATACTTGTTTTCAATTTATTATTGTGGTTTTTTACTTAAGTGCCCATCGTAAGTGCTGATGGGAACCCAGGATCATCTTCTCACCACAGTGATCCCTATGAATTCTTTCTGACAGCGGGGGACGTGCGTGAAAATACAATATTTTTTATTTTTATGACGAAATTTTTTTGAAAATTTCTCCCGACGGGATGGTCGGGGGAGTTGGAAGGGTTCACTTTGGGGGAGATCACTTTGAATCGTATTTTTTTTCTTGTCTGTTTCAGTATCAACATGTATTGTCTTTGGAACCAGACACCGCCACGTTCGCGCCGTTGGTCCCGGGTCACGCAAAGAGTGGGGCGGTAAACAATGTTCCACAGCTCGTAACACCCAAATTAACGATTTCCGACCTAAGGGGTTTAAGATTCATATTTCACTCAAAAAAATCATATTTCGCATCAAATTGAAAAAAAAAATTGAAGCCCGGGCACTTTTACCGAATATAGATTAGCTAGTTTCGGAGGTACAACTAAAAAAAAAATCCGCTACTGAATTTTAATGAGTGGTAAAATTTAAAATTTAGAGATTTTTCTGACAGTTCTCCGCTGTCGCTTCTACATTTTAAGAACGTTATCAATAATTTTTGAGAATTCATCCGCAAATTTCGTGACATGAACTATTGATTACTAGGCTCATTCTAGGTAGAATCTGGCATTTTCGAAATGGTTTTATCGAACCATCTGGATATTTCTTCATTTTATTATAAAATACTAAGTTATAACGTTTCCACTCCAGCAGTTTAACAGTTCTAGAAGGGGTAAATTACAAATACGCCCATTGTGATGTAATTCACAGGTGCCCCCACATTGATCGGATCTACTTTTTATTTTCGCGCCTCTCACCTGCACCGGAAGACCCTTATTTACGATTAATGTGAGCTAGTTATATTTATTGAAACTCATTCGCAATTCCCATCATTCATGCCATTGAAATTCAACAGTCTTCCATCTAATTGTAGAGAGAAACTCGTGATAAACGTATGATTCCCACCACTTATTTAACACCAAAGATGAGTACTGCATTTGGATTTAGAAAAGGTGAGGTATTACTCCAATTTTGGGCTTTCGGTTTGTCGGCAATAACAGTAGATCTGCCTAACGAGCCCCTAAATAAGGGAAAAGTAATTTCATGTATTTATGCGTGAATTACGGTGAGGGCTCGTGGGGCCTACCTCGAGTGCGCAACCGGTTCAAGATGAGTGGGGGTATATCTCTCATGGCAATTAACGCCAACTTCGTAAAACCGGCACAATAGGTATAAGCGTTGAGTTGGTAGATACATTTGTTTCTGTCCTCTAGTAGAATACGCTTACCTATGCGGGCTAATTACACCAAATTCCCATAAAGTTACGTCTAAGGCTTAAATTAATTCATCACGTAGAACAAGTATCGTTGAATGATTAGAATTCGACTGAATTTTGGTGAAATAGAGGTACAGAGTAACTGCAAATAATCCTCATAAATCCCAGGAATCTATGATAATCATCCTCTTCACTGTAGAAGGAGATCTATTCAACTGTTAACTCTTAGTCGAGAATTCATCCAAAGTTGTCTCATCGGGGGATCAACACGATATAGGATTAATCGCTGGTGAATCGAGTAAGACATTAACCTCAACCGCGCATCGAAGATTCTCACCTAAGTACTCTTACGTAAGGAACGTTTATCCGGCGAACAATTTATCCAGAGGCATAACGCGGAAAATTAATTAAGGATTAATTTTGGTGCTTGGGGTTCATCGATTATCGCACTTTAAAGTCCATTAGAACCAAGCTCAAACAATGAGATGAAAAATTCTGACACGGTGCTTCATGATGCATAACTATTATTAGTCCGCAAAGGTGGACAGGTAACAAATTATCCATGTTAATTCTTGACAATGCGAGAGAGAGAGAGAGAGAGAGAGAGAGAGAGAGAGAGAGAGAGAGAGAGAGAGAGAGAGAGAGAGAGAGAGAGAGAGAGAGTGTGTTCTACACTATACGCCCCACCGCCTTCACACGACCCCGGGCTGATTCTACCCTTCAGACATTTCTTCCTCCTTCATTCGTGTTGCATATCAAGGGCGAACAAAGTGGATAGCCCGCGACTGCAAAGTGTGCCGGACTACTTCGGTGCTTTGACGGATATTGCACGATCCTAAATCAACCCTCTGGGGGGCTTCACAGTGGCACGTCCGTTTTCCCCTCTCGCGCTCTCTCCTTCTCTTCAGTTATCTCCCCTACTTCCACTCCATGCCTGGACGTCACAGAAGATTTAAAACTGGTGCGCCACGCTAATGACCATTAACGGGTTGTCCTAGCTGACTCCTCTCCAAGTGTATTGCCCAGTGTGTGCCGGCGTGCGTGCTGGACTACTGTCAGAATACTGCCTCAACGGTACTCGTGGCCTCCACCCTTGCAATACCCATGGAGAGTCCGCGCGGGTTAAACCTCGTGAGATTTATGCGCCGGATGTGACTCGACCCCCCTCACCATCAAATGGTTTATGAGTTTGGCCGGTTAACGGAGGTAAGATTACCGTCTCTTTTCTGTTGGCATTCGACTGGAGGACTGTGCTGTCTCAACATCACGAGGAAATTGTCAAGTTGAGAATTATGAAACCGTTTATTTTGCTGGGGCTATCTACCTCCGCTCGGGAATAAGGCAGGTCATGATGAGTCATTATATTGTGTCTCTGTGAACGAGATGAGTTATCATGTATTTGTTTTCAATACGGGGAGACAATGTTTACTTCGTCAAGATCAATATCGTGGAGATCATCACTGAAGCTCGATAGCAACAGACCATTTTCTGTTTATCACGAGCGATTACGTGTAGCTGTTGAAATAACGTAATACAACGTCTGTTTGGTTCCTTATCTTATATCTGGATTCTCTCACAAGATAGTAGTTCCGGGTCGGTAGAGTTACGACTACAATGTGCTCACCAAATGAGCCTATTAGAACAATGATCATCATTGTTGCGCTCACTATTTCAAGCATCATGTGATGTACAGATAAATATTAATTCCCATGGCTCTGAGAAATCAATTGCACATTCAGTGCAGCGTGTCTTGCGTTTATTGCAACGTCAACCATCTGTTTTTGGCAGAAATTTATATTTCGATTGTAGCCCATACCCATACCCAGTTGGGGGGAAAAGAATTTTACAGCCAGCGGACACTCGGGCGCCCAGACGACCGTAGGAAATGGAAATCCTCGGTATTCGCAGGGCGTCTCTGTCGTTTCGATCTGCCTGCCAACGGCATATTCGAGATCTTCGACTATACCATCGAAATATTCGGCCATTTGGCGATGTTCTCCAGTGCCAGCTGTAAATACAAACACCAGAGCAATGGGACATTGGCCTGTACCAAACGACTCTTCGACTTTCTATATTATTTAATAGTTGAAAGGTGTGGAATACGACCGCTTTATACTTCCTCATCTCGATTCGTCTGGTAATTCCAATATCCATTTATTTCTGTTTAGTCTCACATTCTTGGTTTTTTATACTTCACAGAATGACGTACATGAGCTGGCGACGTCGTAGAGTCGTTATTCCGTTGGTCTTCAAAGGAAAAGTCGTTGATCTCTTCGTTTATACTAAGTCTGCTCCCGTGCACTGGAGTGATTGCAGAATGTGTAAAGAGGAATTTTATCGTTTCGCATTACTCAAGCTTATGCTCCTTCACCTTCTTCGTTCTTCATCATTGTCGAATCCTTCATGATTATGCTCTAGTGGGAACACAAGAGAACTAGACGTTAAACTAATCAATGATCTCCAGTATGAAATTCAACATAAATCAGATGGAAAACTAAATATTGTTGCGAAATATAACCGTGAATATTCACAAGTATTGGATTCTTGACATGGAGCAGAAGAGTATTAACCCACCCGTAACAAATAATGAAACTACCATTCAGCCATTCAAAGTCACTAGCACATACACTTGGCGTTAAGCTTCGCCAAACTCCAAATGCCCCGCCAATACTCTATCTCATACCCTTCTCTCTCCTTGGTAACGCCAGTATCACGTATACCGGCCAAGCATCAATGTTTGCGGTGATACTAACCAGAACAGTATATTTGCACTGCTGATCCAGTAGTACAACCAGTACCAGGTACCACTACAGAAGATAGTTACGATTGCCCATGACACTCTGGCAAGTACATTGGCTCTCGTCTTCCAAGCTGTTTGCACAGTCTGACATGAATGCATATTCCTTAATGCTGATATTCGGTTCAATAACTACACCAGATAGTTGAGTTATTTGCAATTTATAATCTCTCGTTTCATAAACAAAATTATTTAATTAAATTTTAAGGGGTGAACAAATTTTGCGATAATTTGCAACAGTTTAACACACCTGAAAGCTCATTGGGAAAACTTATGAAAACTTGCCTCTTTGATCTTCTCTCTCTTCCCTCGAAGATTACAACACCCGCCTATGGAACCGATTTCATCCTTAGCGAATAAAGGCAGTACAGTATGATTGTCGGTGAGGTGCTTAATCTTCTCATAAATTCTCCTCGAAAAGATCTTGACGTTGGTGAGGTATGGAAGATGGTTTTGGAGTGGAGTTTGAAGTAGTCAAGGGGGATGAAAATATGGCTATGTGTAGGAGAGCGGGAGAAGGAGAGAAGACTGCTTCGACGATCGATGCTGGTGGTACGCGCGAATTATCGTTATTAACGCTATTATTAAACGCTCGAAGCGTGCCCGGAGCCATTAGCGGTGAGTTGCAGTCGCAAAGGATGCGCCCGCGGAGCGCATAATTTCAGTGAGGAAGCGAGCGAACGCCCCTTAACTCTTGCAATAATGGTAGTTTGCGGCGGCCGGCGGCGGCTGCCATAGTCTTGTTCTCTCTCCTGCAGCTAGTTCTCAAATGGGGATGAGTGTTGGAGGTTGGAGGAGAAAGGGTTAAACTCTGCTGTACCTGTGAATAGGTTTATGTAAGGTAACTGTACAACAGGGTTTTCGACGAGCAGCGAGTTCTACCCGGTGGCTGTACGCTCTTTGGTGAGCGTAACCGATCTGTAGGGGCCCTTTTGACAATGTGTATGATGCTACCACATGCTTAATGCAACGTAAATAGTGGCACGTGGCAGGTTGAGTGAATTAACGTGTTTTCAACTCACTTTCGTATCATCAACAGGCAATTATTATTAACGTTGGGGGCCATGGAAATAGCAGGTTTTCTCTATTCTTCATGAATAATTAGTAAAAATGATCAATCTTGAGGTAAGCGACAGGATTTGGCCGGGTGTCCGGTGCTTCGACTTACCTATTTGTGTGAAACTGCTACCAACAGGCGAAAATATAAAGGATTACATGGATGCGAAAACAGATAATTACTCAATTGACGGATAATATTCTCCAAAATTCAGTAGTATTTGCTGAAGCTGTTTAAAATCTTTAACTTATAGAAATACTTGCAGTTGAGTTGTTTTGCACGAATTAAATACTGTGATAAATTGCGGGTGGAATTTTCATAATATATTTTAATTTTATTATCATACGGAAATGCCCCAAAATATAATAGATTCTCAAATAAAGTATATAGCATTGTTCAAAATTTCATCAATTTTTTATCTACTTCCAGGAGTGAGTTGTTGTCAATGTTTTATTATTTCTATTTAATTAATTGTTGAATTAAAGTGCAATGTTATCAGCAGAAAATGTCACAATGGACATAAATTCATAATTGAAGATCAATTCTCGGAATCAAACACGTGTTTATATTTTATTTGAGGAAGAAGGGGGTAGAACACTCCCTGATTCGGCGTCAATGTCTTCTGATTAAATAACGCCATTAAGATGAATCCGGTCTTCAAGCATACTAAAATGGCTTGAAAATGATTAAGATATACTAAAATGGCTTAAGATGATTAAGATCCCTTCTACTCATTAACAAAATTTATGTAAAAAAAAAGACAAAATAAATTTTGTACAGTAGGTCATCGTTCGAGAGCCAGAGTGAATTTTTTATTTCCACTTCAATTTCCATACATTAAAATTCCCATACTGTAATCAATATCAAATATACAAACTTTTTATGATAGATAGGTAACAATTTTTATTCAGTCAAATGAATTTTAAAATTTGATTGGAAAAGATTCACATAATTTCTCTGTAGATCAATAAAAAGTGCTGTTAATAAATTTATTAAAATATTTAAGTTGGGTAATAGCTTTTTTTGTTACCAAAAAATCCATTGTTATATGATGACGAAAAGCAGAAAATGTTCGATTTTTATAGCGATAATAACGAATAGGTATTTGTTCAATTTTATTACTGGCAGTGAAGGTAATTTCCAGAGAGAAATGTTTAATGAAAATTACAGAACGGTGACATATTTCTTCCCGAAAATTACTAAACTTTTTTAGAGTTCTAGCTTTTTTATCTGAATGGCCTAAAATATTACGATATCATCACTTAAATTTTCCGATTTAGGTACGTAATTGCGAAGGGAACTGTAAGTCCCCTAATTTTTAGTGAAAATTTCAATGCGTAGAGTGATTTTGCAACCGGAAGGCTGTCACCACAAATTAATTTCATGACTTTGTTTGTGTTTATTGATTTCGACTGTCGTATATTATAGATATTCAAAAATGCTATAAGAAAATACTTTGATTCAAATAATACAGGAATTTTTGGGGAATATCGTAAAAAAACTTGCCATTTGGAATATCACTCATATTATCCAAGAATATTTTCCAAGAGATATTCAATTTATTGAACAGTTTTGCGGATCCCTTCACAAAACGGAATGATAGCAAACGTATATTTCCTCAGGGTTCACCTGCTTACACAAGTAACCTGCATACGGAAGTATATTAGCACAATAATAACCTATAGAGTAGAAGACAACTACGTGACAGAAACGTACACGCATATCCCGATGCACGTTGCAGATCGCAGGTTACCCACTACCTTGGTTTTTATTCTCACACTGTACATCGAGCGAGAGGTAAGTCGCGAAGTGAAAGAGAGAGGGGGGAGGGGGAGTTTCAGAAATAAAACTCCGTTTTACGATTATAGAGCTCGTAGTCACCGCGACGTAAGCTCTACGCGCCGGGGCACAAAGCGCTCCCTGTTTACAGATAGCGCCCTGGTTATTTGTGATGGTCGTGTCTGCCGAATGCAAAGACAGCCAACCCTATCTCTCTCTTTATACAAGCAAACGAACTTCTCCCTTTAATTCTTTCCATTCGCCGAATATTTTCCCCACCTATGCTACCCCACTTTAGCTCCCTTCTCCCTCACTACTGGGGCCGGAATCGCGATACCAAGCACCAACCGCTCTCCCTCCTTCGCATGAGGCGAAACACTGCGGAATCATAATTTTTCCGAGTTTCAACCATCCCTTCCTTACTCTTGTTATACATTCGTTAGGCGATATACACATGGAATAGGGCAATAGACATTCCAGCCTTGACTCCCTTGGGGACTATTATAAACGGCTGCCTCTGTATTGAGGCAAATTTATTGTTGTTAATCTGTGAATTTTAGGAGATAATTATCATCCATTCGTTCTAAAACATGAATTTTAATGACGCATCTCTCTACATGTATTTTTTTCTTCTCCTGGTTGGCTTGACGTATTCATTAATTTTGATTTTCTGCTTCTTTGCAGGTGAGTAAACGGATGGAAATCATAAAGTATCATCGCTCAATCAACAAAACGGTAAAAACCTCATCAATATTTATATCCTTCAAATTCGATTTTTGTATGAATAGCAATCATTCACCAAAATCCGATCAGACACTCGATAAATTTCTATCTACCGCTTTAAAATGTATTATTGAAATATATATAAAACGGACACTTGGATTGAAATTCGAAAAATATTATTCAGCAAACATTATCGAGAATGTGATATTTGAGTTATCATTTTTAATTGTTCACAATGTTTGTGGATATGGCATTACCATTGGGGGTGAGTGATTTACGAATATTTCAAATGCGACTAATGCCTCGAGGCCTTTTGACAGCTGCGGAGCCCAATACGTTTCATATCCGCCACGTGGCTAAATATGGTCCATTGGTGCACTGTGTTTTTACCCCCTTCTCTCTGAAGCAGCTCTTTTTCCTAATAGACTTGGCGCGGCCAGATGTCGACACGTGAACAAATAAGATTGACATTTAGAGCTGTCGGATTTTAATTCATGAATTTCATTCGATATTTCATCTATGATAATCTCACGCAAATCTGAGGATTGAGGATTGATGGATGAATCAAACATTTCGATTTAACGCTCGATTAGTCGCACTGAAGTTACCAACAGATAAAAAAAATAAAAACCTAAATTGCGTTTCGCCAATGTAATTTACACAACGAAAAACGTAAATTACGGTCTCATGCGAAACACATATTACAATTTACTTATGTGCTATTTCCAATAAAAAATTTAAATTTTCAAGCTTGCAATGTTACTTTCAGTTTCGAAAATTTTAAAGATAATTTCAGATAAGTAAAATAAAATATAAACCAGCAAATGGATATTTGGGTATTATAGTATCCCCTGATTATAACTTTTCAAATATTGTCATTCGGCAATGAATTCGGTATGAACTCCTCCCGACTCTTATCGTTACCCAGAAAAATTCGCAGCGCAGTGTTATTTAAAAATTTGATTATTTTAGTTTAGGGGAACGGAAAATGTTATACATTCAATGGAATTAAATTGCTCAAAACAATGGGAATTTTGTTAAAAGTAATTTTGCCAGTTACTTGGCTCCCCTCTTCAGAGATTTCCAATCTTCTAGAAGCAATGGGCCATAAAATACGCACTATTCTACCCTGTTTGTCGACCTTGCGAGTAATGTCACAAGGGGTTTGCGTCCCGAAAAACATTTAGTCGAAACAGTTTCTTGATTTAGGTCAATGGCCCGTGCTATTCTTAACTTTATTCCACTTGAACAGACAAAATTGCTCATCTCATAAATCTGGGAGTTGATCATACCTCCATTTACGTGTTCCTACACACATATATACTTAAATCATTTTTGGCAAGAAAACTTGCCTCTCAAGTTGAATCATTTGGGTTTAATTTTCATCCAGTAGTTCTGGGCAAGAATGAAGGTAAGACAACGAGAATAAATGAGGGAGGCTGATGGATTGGGATAAAGATAGAAGGGCTGCTGAGGCGTGGAGTGAGATAAGATTATGCGCAAGAATAACAGAGGAAAAGAGAAGAACGAAAAGGGAAGGAAACACGAAGATAGAAAATAAGAATAGGATTTTCGAGGAGAAGAAGAAGAGTGAGAGAAAAGATGTGTAATCTGCAATCCAATCTTAAGTTTAATGCGAGAGAGGGCAAAAGACGGTGGAGGAGATGGTTGGATATGGACGGAAAGCGGAAGAAATGAGAGAGTGAAGCGATAGTTTTCCCTTTTACCGAATACTCGAGGGATGAAGGCGCGAGATGTTTTGGAGGGTAAGATATAGAGGAGAGCCCCATTTGTTCTTAGGTACTATTAGTTTCTGTGAGGAGGAGCAGGGCCGTATTAAGAAGACACTAAACACAAATGAAAATGCGGAAACAAGGTGGTGACGCCCTCTGGACGTATTCTGGCTCTTTTTACTCATCAAAATCCTTTGGTTTCCTTTGTATCGCTCTAAGAGGATGGTCATGAGGAGGTAGAGGCAGGCCGAATTGAGTCATTAAAAATGGATGAAAAGCCCTCACCAAGGAATTATTCTCAGAAAATAAGATTGACTTTGACGCATTTTTCCCACTGACGCTGATGCTTCTTGCAAAATCAAATTCGCACAATCCACGCGATTAATCAAATCTGCATTTACATTCCAAAAGATTTTGGACCTGACATTTAATTACTACCTCTGCAATGGTCTGATTAAATTTCCTATAGTTGCATGTAATTTACGGTGCATTACACTGGCTACCAAAATCTTCTGGATAATCCTTCTGAGCCCCGTTGGGAAATGGTTATCTCGTATTACCATTTGGTTGTTTGAATCGGTAGTAATCACCACTATACAGGACGTCACTGAACGATGCTATAAAATTACTGAGAGTAGGTGAATTTCAATAGGGGACTTTTCAGAGGGTTGGTCAGGAATTTGAGGATAAGCTCGTTTTAGTGACGTAATAATGAACTTGACTGTTGCATGATGATACCTTTTCAAAATTAGAATCAAACTGGAACATATTTCCCAGAACTGTTGCCATTTTCTTCATAAATATCCGAACTGATGAATTTAGGAATTGCAAAGGAACGATAATAACAAGTTATTTAATCTCTCCCTCATAAAGAATGATTGTAATGCAATTATTTTTATTTCATCGTCGAGGAAATTTGTAGCAGATAATGGGACAGACAATATTTCCCTTCAATCTTCCACGAAACTCGTTTTCCTTGATCGTTACAGTAATATTTCATCGTTTTTCCTCAGTACCAAACAAACGGCAATCGAGCACTCTCTCGTGTATATCTAGCTACATTGTTATGATGGATGGTGTTCTTACGATTCATTTTCTCTTCTGTTGCTGGAAGGAAAATCCACAGGGTCGGTGTGGTCCACAGCGATAAAGTATTGGTTGGCCCCATTCTGTGGAGTTAAGAAAAAGCGAAAGAAAAGAGGAAGCCGATGGATATGTTGGTGAAAAGAAAGTGAGATAGTGAAGTTGTTCCTCCTGGTGGTAGAGAAAGAGGGCAAATGGAGCAATGAGCATCAGGGGAAATCTTCCGAAATAAGGGTGAGTAGGAGTGGGGAGTGTAGTGAACAAGAGCTTCCGGACTCGTGGTTATCTACATTCGTGCCCTCTCTATCCATTCGAATTGCCTAGAATCTCTCCTAAATCTGCCATGAAGTTACAAATGCCTTTTTTTCGTTTACAATATGTTTTTTATTTTCTTCTTTTTTTAAAAACAATTTTCAATCAAGTTGAAATACCTCTTGATTTTCTACTCTTTTATTTTTATTCCATTTGAAATGTAAACTGTTATCTCGATTTCTGAACAGTCCCGCAGGGAGTCTACGGAAAGGAGCCTAGTGACTGCAAAATATCAGCAGAAAATTCAATGGGTTGATTTACACCGGCTATAAGTTGCGGAGACATGTTGTGGAGTCTCATCTACCTCGACGACGATTCACGAGAAATGAACTGCTGGGGTGGAGTTTTTTCCCTTGCCCTTTTGAATGCCACTGCGTCCTCCCCTTTTACTGCCCTACTGAGTACTATACCTATCGCTGTAAGCTCATATCTCCTATCTTTCTTTCCGCACGTGACTCGTTTCACTCAACTTTTGTGGCTACTGCAGTTATATACTCCCATGTCATCAGGGTTTGGGAGTTCTTTATAGGGTTATAAACAGGAAGACTAATTGAGCCATTTGATAAATTGGATAGAATTGATTTTCACCATTTTTTTTAGTTTTTTAAAGAACAGTGAATATAAATAAGTATTTCAAAATTTATTTTAGTTAATGCAACTGAATGAGCTGCATAATACGTGATTAACTAGGACATTCCATTTATCATTGGATTTTAACCAATTAAAATAGTATCGTATGTTTATATAAACTCGATTCCATTACCGCATTAAATACTGACGAGTTTTGTTTCTGGTAGTAAAGAAATTATTTGTAAATAAATCTTCGAACCGACCATTGTGGACCTAGAAGTCTGTAACGTTTTTGCTACTTACTTTTTTCATTTGCACGAAATGATCAAGTGCTCTACATTTCGCCCAAGATAAAAAAATATAATTTCTTTAATAAAAGTAGAACAATAAAGAGATACAATATTTCCTGTATACGAAGACCGAAAAGATGTGAAAAGGAGACCTGTGAATACGCCAATAACGGACAACGCTCCAAATTGTCCAACAGAAATATGACCAACGCCAATCAAACAAATCTTGGAACCGACGAAATTCAGAAGTCTAAAACAAACGCTCAAGTCATACTGAGATAAGTCGGCGCAGGAAGGAACCACTGACTCCCAAATACCCCGGGGACGGATTTACGATATCACAGAAGTCAACTGACCAAATTAACATCTCCTTTCTACCTGAACTCTAGCAGGTGGGAGGATGAAATCCATATAAAAAACCCCTAAATTCAGTCATTGGACACAGTAAGTTTTTGTCGAGAAGCTTCGTCACTTCTCACGCAATATTTTCTAATCAGGAAGTTCTGAGGCACATCTACACTATCAGACTACACTTATCAGCAATGAATTCTCGCAGTACCTCCTTACCGAAATCTCTTCCAGTCGGGATTCTCTAATTCTGTTCATACAATTCAATCGGGAATCCATGATGAACCTTTGCAGTATATTTTAATTGGAAACTTCTCGCAATTCATTTTTCAACACCTAATCGTCAATTACCATTGGGTGGACGATTTTTTGAACCACCGAGGCCATTGCCGAGTCTCGTCATCAGACTATCGTACCCTGTCAACTCAACCCTTCCAATGACTACATACATCGATCGTTAGTCATAACTTCATTTTTACAACTCTCCTCCACTTTATTTGTAATTGTATACTTTTGTCACTATATTTCAAAATAAATCTGTTACTCGGCAATCCTTTTATTATCTGATTATTTCTCAATCATTATTAGCATACCTTAGTGTTTTACCGTGGCAAAACGTACCCAATTAAATCTTTATTTAAATACGACTTTGTTATAATTGACGACCGTGACTATCCACGCTTCTTGCACCGTTTTTCTTGATGATCTTTATTTCTGGAAGCAAACAAATTATATAATCTAGAACCAAGTGAGCAAAAAAGCGATTGTTCAATTTCAGAAATTACATTTTCACAATTCAGAGGACAGTCGGCCTTAGTTCGGTGCAAGGTCTTGCCGAAAGAAAACACCAAGTATGGACTTTTTCCAGGTTTTTTGTTGAAAAAATCCTGATAGATTTCTATAGAATTGTAAATTTGCATATTTTGAACGTTACATATTTTTTACGTGTCGAATCGGAATAAATCACTTTTACATGGTTACAGGCTTACGTCAGTCATGTAATTTTCCAAAATTTTCTCTATATATGTACATACGCTGTGGAAAAGATAAAATATGGAATGGTTGTACCCCACTGAGAAAGGCGTTGGTTGGAGCCTTACTATAATTAACAGATTATTGTAGTAGGTAATTCGCAAGGGAAAAAAGGTGGAATAAGCACGTTAATTCTGATCTACATATTTAAAAACAATTCAAATTTCTCATTCATACATTCCTTTTGCAGATGAGAGAAGGAAAATCATATATTTTTCTGCATGAAAAGAAGATAAACTTCAATAGATTTCCTTAATTGCAAACGCCTTTCCTCAGTTATATCTTAAAGGAGAATTAATCTAAGAAAATGATCGAATTTCTCTGAAAAAATACGAGATAAGTTATAAACATTCACTGATGATGGTATGTGAAACTGTTGATTGAAAATTCATAAATAGTACTTAATGCGTCGGGCGTAACCCTACTAGAAATTTCGTTCGGCATGCCGGATCTAATCTACGCCGAATTCGGCGCGAGTCTCGGTTTTCGACGGGCATGCCGAATGCGATATGCCTTATCACGGTCGCATTAACGCCGGATAAGGCTATAGCCCATTCGGTAAGCCGAATACGGCGCGAGTCTCGTTTTTTATAAGACATGCCGAATGAGCAATTTTTTTAATCTTTCAAAAAATATATATGTAGATCAAATTATTCATAAAAATTGCATAAACTTTTTTTTTTACTTCAGGATTCATCTAAGTGTAGTACGGCAAATCCAATTCGGCCCTGATAAGGTTCAGATTAGGCATGCCGTAAGGGACTTGGAAAAAATTTTGTCGCGAAAAAAAAATTGCAATGGAAGGGCAAAGGAGAGATACGCTTTTATAATAATATCTTACAATTGTCGAAATGGTACAAACCTGGATTTTGTTAATGATCATAATTCACAATTGATATTGCGAGTTGTTTTTGAGGGTTTTACATTCTTGTTCATCCGGCACAGCAAAGCTTAAAAATATATCCATTTTCACTGAAAATCTTTGCTATCTGGACAAATAATGATGATTGTAATTCTAAGTAAAGCATAATCTCAATCATAAAATTTTAAAATTGAAGAGAAGTTGACGGCTACTCAACAGAATTGATTATTCATTGGCTCATTAGAAATACCGGGAAACAAACTTCAGTCATTCATTCGAAAATGAAAGTGTCGACCCTCGTGACTCGTAAATATGAAATGTCACGAACGTATACAGGGTGTGGCTGTTGTCGTGTCCCATCTAGGACAACAGTTTATCAAGAGTGATCGTACATAGACATAAAACAAGGTGGGTCCTTCTCCTCATTCTGTCCCTCTACCGGGATATCGCGTATACACTTGCGCTGTACATCACCACGTAAAGCCAGTATCTTTGACCTTCATATATCGATAGGACAAGCGACCTGTTACCCAGCTGCAGCACTGATTCGAATTATTAACGAATCAATGAAATTTTCGACGATAATTTCATTCGTCGCTCGAATTTATTCTGCGCTGGAATAATCATGTGGGTTAATTTAAATTGATTACAGCTAGGGGTTAACTCTTCTTCGATAATTCAGCTGCAATTACGCGTCAATTGAATTCGATTTTAGTTTGTGATACTAAATTAATTTTGATGGACAAAACTTGGAAAACAATATCACAATTTTTCATATTTTCGCTCATAACGTTTGTATGATAGTATTAAGGGACTTCATGTTTTCCTATTATTAAGGAAGAGGAGGACAAAACAAACCATGATTAATCCCCCATATCTCTTTAATCAATAATAGGATTTAATTAAATCAACTATGATATTTAAATTTATAAAAATAGCTCGAAAACCAGCAAGATGTATAAAAATCCCAGCATTTGCTCCGCTTGCAACGGAGATGCTCTCATTGTACATAAGAGTTAAAATCACAAGTACGAGTTAAAGAAATTTTTATTCCCTATTAAGAGATTGTACAAAAATAATCTGTTAATCGCCTTCATCCTATTGTTTTTGTGAATTTGAGTACAGAGGTGTTAAGTCGCTCCTCAAATTGATCTTCATTTGATCAACAAGACCAATCACTCGCCCCTAACGTACGGAAAATAATTTCAGAATCTCTGATCGACTCCTTGACGTCTTCACCGAAGATCCAGTCCCTTGCCCCTACGCAGGCACGTGCGGAATAATCCCCCAGACCCGCAATGTCCCGCTTGATTCGACCAATTCCCCACCATTAAATCCACCTAGCGAGGTTAATTAACAGTGAGAAGTTGAAGATCTACCGAGTTCCCAAACCCTCCTATCTCGACAGTTTCTTGTTACGAACCGACGAAACTCATTTACAATACGCCCGAATGAAACGCCAGATCGTCTACTTAATTTCTAACAAAATACAACTTCTACCAGAACTAAACATAATATTTGGCGTTAAACCAATGGTGCCACTACTCCAATCAATATTTTACTAATTAAACCTTCTCAAAAAATATATGGAATGAGAGAAGGACAATGATTAAACTATATGCAAACACATATCACCGCGTTTTAGGATCGTCGTTAGCGTTGATTGGCGAACATTTCGAACGACGAAAACGCTAGTCTAGTCGACACGGAATTAAGGTAGATTTATAGCGGCGGACGTTATTTCGCGCTTAACGCCACTAAATTGACGCCAGCACGAGGGGAGTAGAAGAGTAAAAGGGGATGGTGAGTAGCGGAGGGAGGAAAAGAGAAGGGGAAACTCACCGGCCTCCGAAGGGTTGTCCCGGGGTTTATGACATGAAACTCACTAGACGGCGCTGATGCGATTTTACGTTGGGGGATAGAGAACTTCAAATGCACATTACATAAAACTAAATCCAATGATTTTATCCTTACCCAAAAAAAGAACGATAGAGTGAACAATAATAGATTATAAAGAAGTGCAGTTGCGAGATATCCTGGCGAATTTCTAGTCTTTATCAAGGATAAAAAGATTCCCATAAAGTAAAATCTAGAGGACCGCAATTTTGTGCGTCTGATCGGCTTTCCCCATTTCTCAAATAAAATAGGAAGGAGCACAATCTCCCAGCGCACACAGCCCGCGTATACAACGAAATGTGCGGTGAGTGTACAGTGGAATGGTGTATACGACCTTCTTTCACTCCCTTTCCCCTCTTTTCTTAGTTATCAGCCATGTGTCCGTCTCACCCTGCACACTCGGCAAAGATTTACTCAGCAATCCTTCCGCCATGTCACGTTCTGATCCTTGCCAGGTACTGCATCCTCAACGTGACGTGCTGCATTTGCTTTTATCCGAGGGTCCCTTCCTCTTCCTCTTTCACAGCTTTTCATTCCAACGCTCTATCTTTCATCCACCTGCAAAGCCGCCTTTCCTCAATTTCATGAGTGAATGAAACTAAAACCTTGAATATTATTTTAAACTCATTCATTTTGTTGAGAGCGAAAAATAATTCAGAGGGATGGCTTGAAGAAATAAGAATGACGAAATGGCAGAGTACTATAAGGACGGGATTTTATGCAATTTCACGATATTATATATTTCAAGAGTAAATTTAACTATTGATAAGGTCCCTTATTTCAGTGGAAAATCATCAAAATGAGATTAATCGCGTTATTTTTACCTTATTTGGTGATTAATATTTTTGGGACTGTAGAAATAATAATCTTCTTTAAAAAATCAATTCAAGTATGTCATCGGAATTGTGTTTTATTAATCCATTTGGTAGAAGAAAATAGAATGAAATGCTAATATTGTCGTATGAAAAATTCAATCCACAAAATAATTCAATGAAACCCCAATTAATCTCATTCACAACTTCTCTCTTATGAATTGAATTCGCCAAAGATGAAAAAAAAACCTATCGACAATACGTGCCCAGCCCTCTTGTTAATGTTTCCCGATTTCTGGCACGAATTTAAATAAAAAGTACAAATCAACGGAAACGAACTAAAACGACCAAAAGAGGGGAGAAAAAAAACCCTGGGTATGGATAAGGTGTGGAAACATTTGCATTCTGTACACGACCAGACTTCAGCAGTGTGGCGCAGTGCCCAGCAGTCGGCCGTTTTGTTCCTTCGTTTTCCACTTGGCGGCATTGAGATTCAGGATGGAAAGTGAAAACGGATTTCTCTTACGCTTTTCTGGAGAAGTTGCAACGAGCATTCGCATTGGCTCCCTCCCCCGTTGCCCCCCCCCCCGCCCCTCCCCTCCCAAACCCCGTCTGCCGCCCAGTTCCGATTTCAAATGTCTCGGTTCTTTATTTATTTTTTACTTTATTTTCTATACTCTCCCCTCTCATCGCAATTTCTCTTTTCATTCCCTTTAAGAATTTATCGACAGATTTATAAATGGTCGTTGAATTGTCATGTCGATAATCACCTCCTGTACCGTCTACCAATGGTAAAGAACAAAAATTGTGACAAAAGAGGATAATTGGTGCAATTAATAAGAAATGGAGAAATGATAATGACACTCCATAGAATTACTAATGCCAATAAAAGCTATAATAACGAGACAATTTCATTCTGTGCAGAAGCGATTTTCTGAAACTGTCTGGCCATTGTTCAATCTCCGGGACAATGTGTCGTACTGGTTATGTAGGTGCGTAGGTACTCGTTCGTTTGGCTATAACGAGAATCAGTTTTCGAGTTGATGGTATGAGTAGTGCGAATGAGCCTGGGTATGGTCTGTTGTATTGGTGCTTGGAAGAGGGGTGCGCTCCAGGAGTACACATCAGTGTGTGGGACGTCCAATCCAAAACCCATTGCTATCCACTGCTATTCGAGAGTAAGAGAGCGAGAGAGATACCATCGGTTTCCCTACACTCTCGTTGCCACGACGACTGGACGTGACAATTTCCACTGGCACCCTGCTTCTCACGATACCATAGACTCCATTGGCCGTGTAACGAGCTCAGGATGCCCTTTCGTTGGCTTTCACGGATGCGTGAACAACTGGAGAGAGTCCCTTGGCTTCGATTTTATCCGCACCGTTGCTAGTTTATTACACTACCACTTAAAAGTTTGTTCATTGAGTTACTCCTTCATTTTTATCTTTCAGTTTTATTTATTGTGAATTGGGGAGTTTATAAGAGACTCAACATGCGACATACCTGGTAAAAGAACAGCAATGACTGACTTTCGGCGAGTGGTCGGCCAGCACTGAGCAGTCTCGGTTTGCCATCAACTATTGCTTATATCCTACCGGGGTTTACTCGACGTACCTAAACTGTAAGAGAAAAATTAAATTTTCATGCACATTTTAAATGTATGAGTTACATTGAAGAGATCAATATCAATATCTTTGAGAAGTATATGTCTATTTTTCTCAAGAACTACATAATCAGAAAATGTTTAAGAGCAAAATATCTTATACTGAGAAAGAGGAAACAAATTATATGTCAACCAAATTATGTGAAATCAGCACCAATTGTGTCCCGATATTAGATATACTGAATGACTTCTCCATTTTTTATGAAATAAGTGAAGTAAAAGAGATAATTTCCAGCGTTTTTACCATGGAATTGTCATCCTGTTTTGACAAAATTCTTTGAAAATTTTACTGGACCGTTTCTTCGAAAATATTTCCTACAAGTCCACCGAACATTTCAGCTGAATATTGTTGCGACTGTAGTAATGAAATTACTAATTTTGGAACGGCGGGAAGTTTTGAAAGCATCCGTACAAGGGTAATTAATGTAGAATGTATATTACATGTTCTGAGAAGTTTATTCCCACCCAGGTGATGAGTTGAACATCACTTCATTCCCTTTGTCACGTTCACCGGAGCTCACCAAGCCGGAAGATCGAAAAGGTCCGCTCGCACGTAACACATGCTGCTTGCTTGAATTGGACCTCTCTCGTTAGTCCAGTGACTTTGTTTCCGGGTGGGTAATCAGTGTGCTGGAGTGACGCATCAGGGATTTTCCCGGAGGGTGGGCGCCGTCGGTTTGATGCGAAGGGTCTCCTGTGGTCTTCAAAGGTTTTAGGTTGGAGAATTGGAGGTTCATTTCTTGGGTAAACAGTAAGGAGGAGAGATTTTATCGTTTTTGTGGAGGGAAGCTCCATAAGAAAAATGACCGTTTATTGAAAACGGCTGCAAAATATGTAAATTCCTTTCATTGCCACCTTTGTGTTGTTTACCTTGTAATAGTGAAAGTCGGGTGATTGCAATGATTAAAACTGTCACAGTGGAAAGCTTGTAGTCATTTCATTGGAAAAAGGCATTGATGGAAGGGTTAGTAAAGTACAACACCTGCACTCATCTCTTGGTATTCAGTTTTTCACCGTTCCCCGCTCGAAATATAATATTAATATTAATTATAAATAATTAATATAAGATTCCTATCGATTAGATCGCGGCAGACGATTAACCACTTCAGTTGAAAAGAGGCATAATTGTATGATCGATTGAACTTACCTGTAAGTGAAGATCGATCAAGATTATATGAGCCCAGGTGCGGGACCCAAGCTTGAACAATGGGTTCAAGCTTGTTTCAATCTAGGATACCAATCCTTGGGACTTCTAGCTTTGACCAAGGTTGAACCTGTGGTCATAACTAGGT
>JAPYZN010002402.1:0-27485 GCA_030522865.1 Psyttalia lounsburyi
CTTTATTAAAAATAAATGACAATTATATTAAAAATATCTGGACAAGCCCGCTCGAGCCAATCGGAGCGTGAAAAAATTGCGCGTCGGCCCTTAAAAAAAACACTGGTCTCTCTCTTTCGATTTATTTAACTCAATTACCTGAAGTTCAGCTACAATAACAGGGGTGTAAATGTTTACAATTGCTCTCCCCCCCCGCTCCCTCCCCCTCGAAAACGAACCGCCCACTCAGACAGAGGCGGAGATCGGCAATTGCACGTATCGTTGGTCACGATCAAGATAAAACGTGCCGTGCGGCGTAAACAAAGGCGTCCGGTAGTCGAATTGTAATCGAGGCCGTATTATTCCCGCCATTAGAAAGGGCCGGCTATTTTCTCTCTTTTTTTCTCTGCTACCCCGAGGCAAAATAGTGTTTAGGGCTAACAAGTAAATTATGGGGGGGCCCGTTACGATCGGTCTCGAGATACCTTTTTCCTGCCATTTCAATAGACCGGGATAAGTATTTTTTTTTTTCCTTTCGTTAATACCCCGAACGATCAAAACGCGACACTTCTTCGATACAAATAAAATGCATTCAAACGTTTCCGATGATTATCGGATGTTTACCCCTCATTTGGTGCATCACTTTAATGGCGCATTAATGGTTCACGGGTGTTTTGCGCTGCGATTTGATGCAGGTAGGGCGATAGCGGAGTTTATTGACAAATTCTCGGTGACAGATTTCTTTTTTTTACCCCCTCCGTTTGGGGTGGAAAACCGCTGGTTAGGGGGGGGGGGGGGATCTCCGGGGGGCGTGCTGATGCATACCGCGTGTGGAAATTTTTATTCTCACGTCGGGGAATGTAGCGGAGAGAAATTAAATTCCAGACAAATTTTTCCGCTGCGCTCCGGAGAAAATTCTCGTCCAAAAAATTTTATCCTCCGCCAGTTGTTTCGCGATTTTTATTAAATATTTCTCTCCTCGTGGTTTACAGAAAAAAAAATGGGGCAATATTTTTCAACATCTCCGGAGATATTTCCATTGCGCAATTGCCCCCCCTCCCCCTTTAACTCCCCCTTTTTCTCCAGTTTTTTGGTTCACATCAGGTGATTAGGTGAATTGTTCGGTAATATTTATTAAATATTTCTCGTCTTACACGAGCTCCTACCGGAGTAGGATATTCTCCCAAAAATTGTTAAAATTGTCGAAAGTACATTGGGCACTCGAGGTCTACAAGTCAATTGTTATTAGAGCGCACAGCGGGAGCGCTGAGATCGAAGAGGAATGTCATGTACTCGATGTTGATACAGCTGAGTGGTCCACCGGGTTTCCATACAGGTACGAGCATTCCCCGTCTACCAGCTTCTGTATGGCATACCGTTGGGTCCGACGGCAATTCCTCTGATCCTGAACGAAAACCGGGGGTGGGGAGGGGAAAAAAAAAGACCTCGAGAGGAAAAACAAAGGAGGAAAAAAAACCTGGGGGACAAGTGAAAAAATTTGAAAAATAAAAAATACCTCCACTGAATGGATGACGGTAGCTATTGCCTACTTAAGATATTCATAATGAGACGAATCGCTCGTGTACTTGAAGAAGACAATCTCCGTCGCATCTCTGTCTCACGTGTATTTCTACGCTGTATAGATTTTATGTACACCGAGCGCGCCCACGTTTTGTTTGCTCTGCACACTCGCCTGCCACGGGGAAAACGTTTCTCCTCCTCTTTATTTCTTTCTTCCTCGTCTCTTTGTCATTCGATGTCTTCGGGTGATTCAATATTCCAAGCGTTTTGTAAATCTCCGGAGAATTGTGCGGCAGCAGTGATTTGAATAAAAATCTCTTGATAAATTTATTTCTATTTTATCGCGAGGGATTTCAATAACAAATATCCTCAGATAATTTTTTTTCAACATTAAACCGGTGCGGGAAATTAATAAAAATTGTGCACACGTTCAGACAATTTTTAGCGAGGCCAAACAATTTTTTAATTCACCATAATTAATTGGGAATTGATTAATTAGGGAAAAACTGGGAATTAAACTCGTCGCGTTTCACTTGGAATTGAAAATATCCGCTCTCCGCTGATTTTATTCCACTGAAAATTATGAGCTCGTGTTTACTTTGCCATTTGCTCCGTCCCATGAATTATTTATTTTTCGTGAAACACGCGAAGTGATTGTTGTCCGATTGAAATGGAATATTTCCACTGGTTGGAAATTGAAATGGGTTTTTTTTTTCGCGTGCCAAACAAAACTCGCAAAATCTGTATCGGGGGAATATTCATCGCGTCAATATGTATCGAAATCCCGGGCTTTAACGTTCAGCCGGGGGTGGGGAGGGGTGCACCCAATATTACCGAGAATTTTCAAATATATGCAAATATATTTGAACACATTCCGCAAATGCCGTTTCACAATTTTGATATTAATGGATATGATGTTTATTTTCCGTTTGTACTTCTCATTCATCGGCGGAGGGAAATATTCACTAAAAATTACGGAACAATTGGCGTAATCGGCTGGTGTAAATTCTTTTGAAGTAATTTCTACGGAAATTGAAGAGAATAATTCCACACAAATTACCCCCCTCCCCTAATGATTATATTTTGTTAAAGATCAGTGGGACTGACGGCTGGGACTCATGGCCCCCGTTCCCCGGGCGAATTTCTAATTTTTAAATAAAAAAAAAACAGAATAAAAAAAAATTATTTTCAGAGCGCGAGTTCTCCCCGTCGGGTGGCAGTGCCGGTGCTCGTGAAGGACGGCAAGCCCTGCGGAAGTGGTGGTGGCGGTGGTAACGAGGGAAGTCGTGGCGGTCCTAGTGCGGCCCTAGCGAGTCCAGCGCCCCACATGACCGCGGCATCGAGTCCCCATGGGACTCATCACGGGGCCAGTGTCTCCCATCACTCATTGGCCGGCGTCAGTCACGTCATGTCGTCCAGTCAGAGCCTCCAGCATTGCTCGTACACGAGAACGGGTGGCCAGCAGGCGATGCAGCAACAACAGCAGGCCCAATGTGGTGCTTATCTACCGTTACAGGGTAGGGCCTGGTAGTGCGCGCCATCCGCGGCAGGGGCAGCGGCCTACGCTAATCCCTCCGTCGCCGGCCCGTGGGCCCTCGCCGCGGATCCAACTGCATGGTACACTATTCCCGATGAAAGCCCTTGAAATTAAATTTTCTCTTCAATCGGCGAATTTTCTCGCTGAGTGGAGTGACTTTTTTCTACCAAAGCTGGAGACGTTTACCCCCTCAAAGCCCGCAATTAGATCAATTTTAATCGCCACCTCTGGCCGAAAATTGCAAAAGAAAAATTCAGTTCACATCGAACTCCCACTGGATTATCGGCGAATTTTTTTTTAACTACTCTAGATTTTTATATCCCGGATATTTCGGGATTAGAGACTCCACTCAACGGCAAATTTTCCCCCCGAGTAATGTACATAATTGAAAAAATAATAAAATAAAAATTTTTCTGTAAGAAAAATTTTTTTAAATCGCCACTCGATGCCACGGAGGGACTCGATTAACCAGAGCATGATTAAAATAATCGCCAAATTCTCCGGGGAATTTGCAATTATTTTTAATCAAAGTTTCCGTCAAGATAATCGAGAATAGGTAATTACTATTGACGGCATCGGACAAGCAGTGGCCAATAATTTTTTCCCCCAGTGACAAAATTGAAAATTGAAAAATTGAAAAATGTGAAGTGTGTACATAAGCCCTCGTTTACCCCCCCCCCCCCCCCCCCCCCCCCCCCCCCCCCCCCCCCCCCCCCCCCCCCCCCCCCCCCGCGCCCACCCTCCACCACCCTCCGCACCCCCCATTGAATTCCCTCGCCAGTGATTTTGATTTTAAACGGTGAGGTATTATTATAAATAATGTAACGTTTTAGGAAGAAAATTATTATTGATATTAATATAAACGAGCGACTCAATTCATCGACAGAATTGAATCAATTAAAATCGACGAGAGGTGCGAGCAGGAGAGGTAATTGAATGATAGTGGGTAGATGATGTTGAAGGTGAACAAAGGATAAGAACAGTAGAGATTATTATAAAGTTTTGTAAATAATGGAGAACAAAAAAAAAAAAAAAAAAAAAAAAAAAAAAAAAAAAAAAAAACAAAAAAGAGATATTAATAAAAACGATACTAATACAGTCTCGAGTTGATTAAAAATGGGTAAACTATTTGAATGGAGATACAGTTGACGACCTTTTTTCCGCACTCCCGCCGTCGAGTGTCCGGGGAGTAATGAGGATTTCTCAAATTGGCAGCTTAACGAGGCCAATAAAGCGCAGAATGTTTCATTACATCTCTCGTTGGTTTATACAGAATTCACAAACGAGGTGCGTATGGTCTGGCTTGTGCCACTGCCATGGTAACACCCCCGCCCCTGAATTTCATTTCCCCTCCCGCTCTGTCGCGGCAATCCAACTACGATTAAAACCTAAAACGATAAGCCGATCGTAGGGAATCAATTCAATGACTCCTGCTGAGTCACATTTGACGATTGTATTTTTCATTTGACAATAATATTTTTCATCTGGAGAAAATGAAAGAGCCGATTGAGCAGTTTTGGTCACGTTCGGCTGTACTTGTCCTGGAGTATTTTTACGGATTAAAATTTGGCGTAATTCCACTACCCACCCTAAAAATGCTCCACCCGCGTCCCTATTTTCCCCAAAGATCCTGAATTTTCCTGTTTGGTTGGGTAATTTTTCGCGAACCGTCAAAAAAATCCTTGACAATTCTAAAATTTCTTCTCCCTCGATGATAATAAATAATCAATTGTCCTGGACAATAATTAATCCAATTATTCTCAGATATCCGCAGCGACTGGTCCATCAATTGAAAATCGAAAAATCGATTACTCGGGTCACTTTGACACCCCCGACGCCCAGGTTTAACGGCCGGAGGAGGCTAACAATAACAACATGGGGTGAGGAGATAAACTCGAAAACTTGCGTACGAGTTTGGGTGCAGTCGGTGACATACGAGGGTGTGCCTGAGAATGACAGGAACGCCACGAAACGACGCTCACTGGTCACTCTTATACACGTATCCTGTATCCTGGCCTCATTCCACGTCCCCCCTCCCCCTGAAATATCACAGCGGAGGGGTGTGAGGCCTGACGATGGGCTCGAGCCCACCATTATCATATTTATTAACTGGACCCCGGCATACAGGCGTTTATATCAACACCGTTTTCCCAAACTATCTGGTGTATAATATTAATACGTGTAGATGACAGCCGCACGTGACCAGCTCGAGGGACAATTTGTCGCGGAGTTTTAATGTGATTAGGATCTGTGATACTTTGATTTACCGTCAAAGCCCTCCTCCCGATGAGGATTGACACTTTTTGACGGGAAAAAAAATTTTTTTCAATCCCGGGGAAAGATTTCGTCGAAGACAATTTATCTTCTCATGTTCGTCGATCGAGTCGAGTGAGGAGGGAGAGCGGGGGAAAAAAAAATTGAGAGCCAGGAAAAATCTTATGCAAAGAGTTTTGAGGACAGTTGTGCAAGGCAGGACGACAGGTCCTTGGCAATTCGTCGTGGATCGTTGTGAATTCATGGAGGGCGTCTACCGAATTTCCAGCGTCGCCGCAACCCCTTCAGCGACCCGGTCCCCATGAATACGACTCGAAAATCATGAGGGAGTCTGTTTTGAGGTGATCTTAGACGCTCCAAGGAAGCGAGCGATGCTAATGTCCCCCTATTATCAATTCACAGCCCCTGGTAAGTCTTCCCTCTTTATGTTGTACAAATAATATTGGTAGAGTGGGTCGTGAGGGATGAAAAATGATAATGGGAGAGGGCCGAACTCGCCCTTTACGGCGTGTGAATTGATCAGCAGATCTGATGGTCTCAAAAATTGAGAGAATATTTTTTACACCCGCCGAATATTACTCGAGGGTATTCTCCCAGTGCACGTGCTCCCATCTCCTCGAGTTCCTCTCTCCTATCCCGTTTAAAAAAAAATAAATCCCCTGGCATGCGGAATTTATTATTGGCAATTTTGCGCAATAGGATCTCACCTGTAAAACGAAACAAATATTTCAATACCCAGTGACAGGGAAAATACCAGCGGGTCTCGGGGTAATGTCAAAAGCATTCCGATTGGGGTAATGGTACGAGATATTGACACTCAACGAGCCCTGTAATTGCAATGGGCGCCCTCGGTGTGCACCAGGGGCTGGAGAGACTAATCCTTCCAGGGAAATAATCATCTGGAATTGGTGAGAGCCGAGAGGAAGCCGATATGTGCACCTGCACTCCACGCATACCAGCCTCTGTCTCTCGGTACTTACTTTACTTGAACTCTCTCGACCCACCCCCTCAACCCTCTCACCCCCCCGATCGCCCGTTGACTGCTCAGGGTAACCATGGAGACTGTACCCCAGGAGCGAAATACCTGCATCCTCGGCTCACGGCGGCTGTCGTCTTGAGTTACGCGGCCTGACGACGCTATTTGATACTCATTGAGGATCCTCAGAGGACACGAGCTGCTGATCCTTCGTGATATCGAGGGTATTTTTTTTCGTCGTCGTTGAGGGGGTTGCTCGACTCTTCGCAGGCAACCAGAGGAGCTGTTCGCAATTTATCTCCACAAATTGACGTCTCCAATTTTGTTTGTTTATATTTTTTTAATATAATTTTTATTGTATTTCGTCGGTTGTCCTCTCGATTTTCTCGGGAAGAAAAACGAAGTTCTCGATCGAATTTTATTTATTTTTTCTGCAAATAATTATCTAAAATTCTTGGGCATCTGTGCACTGTTTAAATTGAGTTTAACGTAAAGAATTGATTCATAAAAGAGTCCGTTAGGCCACTGGCGTCGGAATAAATAATTTTAATTGAAAAAAATTCAGGCGACGAGTTCCGATTGTCGCGGACTTTCAGTGGATTTATCGAAAATAATTTTTGGTGTTAGCGCTTTGGGCGCAGGCTCGGCTCTCGATTCGATTTATCCATCGGAGGCCGCGTGTGGTGGTAGTGGACTCCAGCTGCGCACTGAGAGTAAAAAAAAATGGTAAAGCCGACGAGGAGGGGGAGAAGTGGTAGGAGAACGTCAACTCCGCCTTCTACTGGGGGCTCTGTAGCCGCGCCCAGGAGGCTCCACCCCCTGTGAACCAAATGTTTCAACGTGTCGGTGCCCCCCTCACCCCCTCCCGCCACCCTCGGAGGGGTGAATTTGCGCGCCGAGCAGCGAAGACTCGGGATTTTCGCGCTGCCTAGTGACCGAGACCCAAAAAATTATTCCCTGAAACTTCAGTTTCATGCCTCGATGATAATTTACACTTCAACTTCACCTTCCGTGTCTCAAGAAGTTTGCCTCGAGGTGGAAAACTAATTACCCTGGGCTGAAAAAATAATTCTTTTTTTTTTTATTTCGGAGAAATGGACAAAAGTCGAGTTAAATTATTGCAGTAATTTAATTTTTACAGCAGGGAGCGGAAAAAATTCCCCAGATTTTTGGCCGCTCGCGACGCGAGCAATTTCGCGAAGGGTAATTTTTACTGAACAATTTCTCGCCGGTTTTTTTTTTAAAAGAATTGAATAATTTCTCAAATGACATTGAAAACTGACGGTTAGAGTTATTGAAAAAAAGAACCGCCAGGACCTCGTGAAGGACTAAAATAGCCACTCGTCTCGCCATTGGCGCGTACACGATGGGCTCATTGTTTAAAAAATGTTAACCGTAAGAAGGCGGGTAGGGGCCGCTGCGCTCTCAGTGCACTCGAGGCTCCTTAAACCATTGAAAAAATCATTTTAGCGAGGCGAGTGGTGGGGGGGGGGAAAGAATTGCCACTTGACGGAGATAAAGCGGGCTATTGGTGAAGGCAAAAACCACTGGTTTACACTGGGCCCCGGTGTGGAATAATGGAGCACTTGTGAGTGCATGAGTCCCAATTGTGCGCGGAAAAAAAAATAATCGAAGGTACAATGATGGTCGAACGCGCACTGAGCGCAATTCAGGTTGTGATTTGAGCGCTGGAGACATTTTCCCACACACAGTGGCTGCCACCAGCGGAGTACATGACAATTTCAATGGGCCCCAGTGGCTGGTACAGATTTTTTTTTACCATTTTCTCCTGCCTCTTCACGGTTGAGAGTATCGATATTTCCGAGAGACTGGACAGTAGAGAGTCAAGGAGTCGACGTTCGGCCGGTGGGGGGGCTCCGCCGGGTTAGGGGGGGCCTGCGGGCCTCTTCCACTCGACACGGACACCCGCAAAGGTTCAGCAATTTTTATGCAACTACGGGGAGAGGAATTATCGACGCGCGGATGATCTGCGCGGGAACTCCCGGGGGGGTCCTCACCTTCGACCCGAATCGACTCCGTCGGCTGGGGGGGGGCGAGGGGTAATTATCGGCAAAGTCACTTGCGGTATAATTAATTCATTCGAATTTCTCCTGCCACTCCGCCGGGGGATTTCTTCATTTTTATCGCGAGAAGTATTTAATGAACATCGCGGAAGGGGCTCGGGGGAATTGCGCACTCGTCCGGGGCCTCAGCGCCAGCCGTGGGACCTTCAACGGAGCGCTCTTTAATTTTTTGGGTCTAGGGTTGGGGTCTTTGGGTTGGGGGAGAGATTGGGGAAATTTCTCGGCGGATTTACGCCTCGGGAGGCGATTTTTGTCGGCTCAATTTTTTATTTTATCAAAAATTCACTTCCACTACTCACGCCAGCTCCTCAAGGATCTCCAAGTAGTGAAACAAACGAGGGGGCCTAATCAACCCGGGCGAGTATTGTATCATCAAGTGAGAAAAGGGCGAGTCTTGTGCTCTCCAACACTTGAGCACGAGCCGAGAAAAACGAGTTGAGAACAATGAGCGTGAAAAACACGTTTCTCGGGGGATATTTTTTTTCTCCAGTTGCTCAGCGAAGTATGCAGTCATCGATCCGCGACCTAAAAGGCTTCTCTCTTTTTTTTTTTTAATTGCATGCCATCCCCGAGACAAAGGAAAAATGTCAACGAAAAAGAATATCATAATTTTTTCTACCCCGCCGCCCACCCCCGCGCGCTTTCTGCTGAGTAAGGAGGGGAAAACTAAAAAATACACAATTTTCATCCCTTCCTTGGTCTCGCCGTAAACTTATCCCCAGAATTATTCATATTAAAATTCATAAGCGCTCGTTTGATCTCAAGTTTGCGCGCAGCGTCGGAACCAGTACCTTTTCTGCTGCATAAGGACACTCGTTGGGGGTAATGCCTACTTATCAAATTGCAGGCGCACCGCCGAGTGCCTAGACCGATGTGCGATAATGCTGAGACTGGGGGGAGGAGGAAAAAAGGACGAGAAAAATTGGGGGACGAGCGCCCGGCGATATCTCGCGCGAAAACCCCAAACGTCTGATAAAATTTCATTTTCCTCCCAGAACTCCCCGTCATTCCGTTATTCATTGCCTCGGGAAGCTGCCAGGAGCGCGGGGTCACGAATAAATAATTGAATATTGGAAAATATTTTTAAATGTGTCAATTTAAAAATGACAAAAATAGTATTTTCAATTTTTAACGCGAAAGAGGAAAATTCGCGCGTCTACACCTGGACAAGGGCTCGAAGGACTCGAGGGCCCTCCCGCCGACCACTCGACGGCTCAACTATCCAAGGACCTCCCCCTCCCGCCGCGGGTGAGGCTCTCACTTCATTTCTTCTCGTGCGTGCCCAAAAATAAAAATAAAAAACCTCACGTGCGTGCCTTTTTCTCATTTTTTCCCCATCTTTTTATTTCAAAAACCCTCTCAACTCTCCCTCTCTCTCTCTCTCTCTCTCTCGCCACCCTGCGGGCATATACGAAGGCACTCGAATATTCATAGCCAGGATATATATTCCTGCGTAACTGGCATGGTCGAGTTGATTCTACTGGCTGCCGGGGCTATACTCCCGTTTGTCATCGTCAACGTCTCGTTCAAACATAAGAGCGAGTCATCGATTTTTATGTGGAGAGTGGAAATCTCGCGTGTGGCTCGTTTACGAATACGAGTGCATTGTTCAGTGGTACTTGAGTACTTGAATTTTTTTTTCCGAGATTTGTTTTTTTCCACCCGGAATTTTAGCATCCCCGGGGGGGATGTCACTTTCGATATCAAGACGACTCAATTGGACGGTCGGGAATTAATTTCCCGGCGATCGGCGGCCGGGGGAATTTTTCCGGCGGTATCGGCGATACCCGGAGGATTTTTCCCGGCCGGGGAAAAAATTGAGGACACGTCGGGAGGATTTTTTCGCGGGGGTGAACGATTTTTGTCCCGCCGCAAAGTTCAATGAGAAATGCATGAAAATTCATCGCTCGACGGGGGAGTAAGCCACGGGCTCCGCCAGGGCGTGGTAAATAATTCATTATCTTCCGGTGGGTTACCTCTGCGGGGAATTAATAAAGAGTACACAACTGACAATTTGATTCCCATAATCGGCGAACTGGGAGGTCGAAAGATCGTATCTCGTCGGTACGGGAGACAGGAGCGCTAAGCCGCTACTTCGAACCCTCTCCCAGTGCCCCAAGGGTTGAAAGAGAGAGAGAGAAAGTGGGAGCTCTCCCCCGGAGGAGAAGCCCGAGTCAATTCGTCGGGTGGATGTGGTCAGGAAAGAGCCGAGGGTGGCCGTTCATTCGGGGTTAACTCTGGATTATCATCAACTTCAGGATCTCCCTCCCCCCCAACATTAGCGATTTTTTTGGGGGATGATACGCCGGGCGAAATCGCCAGCAAAACCCCAGTCGATGAAAGGAAACGAATTTTGAGGAAACAAATTTCCCTGGGCGATTGGGTAATTTTCCCCGATGACTCCAATTTCTCCAGGCGAAGCGAAATATTTACAAAAATTACTGTCGAAAAAACCTCGAGGAAATTCTATACCACCGGGGGTTGTTTAATTTCTCCTCTCGCAATTTCGGAGACGTTTCCGGGGGGCGAGGAAATTTAGGGGCCGTAAAAAGGGGCCGTCAGTTTTCCCGATTTTTCGCGGCAATTTTTATTCCCGTTGATCACACGGAAGTACTTACGAGCGATAATATTTGGAGTTATAGAGGCACAACTGGTTTCCGAGGTCTTGTACCAATGGAGAGACGGAGGAATTCATTGTGAATCGTTTGTGAGACTCGAAGAGGCTGGATATAAAGTGGTTGAGTGGAACTCTGGGGCTGCGGAAGGGAGACGAATGTATTGGGGAAGGGGGTGTGAGTAAGAGTAGACGAGATTTCTAAACTCAAGGCTCTCTGATGTCTATGGGGGTAGATCCCCGTCACGGATAACGCTTTATTTCATCAGAATAAGGGCCAAATTCGAGATAGCACGCAGCGTGGCTTCCATTCTTCGGGTTATAACGTTTGGTCTTGTGGGCGCGTCTATTGTCCCCGTTCGTGTGAATTTGCGGGTTTGAGATGGCGAGAAGTGTCGACTAAATTGAGACTCTCAATAATTTTTCGCCAGTGGAAGGAGGATCCCCAGAAGATTCTCCGGCTCCTGCAGTTCGACCGAGGGACAATCAATTCGCCAGGAGGAATTGTCATTGAATGAAATTTAGCCTCAATTATTTCTCGACGAGTGACAAAAAAAATCTCCGCTACTTTTGTATCAATTTTCTACCTGTTTAACCCCAGGTAACGACGCAAAAATTGCCAGCTTCCCCCCCATGCGGGCTATCGGAAGTATCGTCTCGAATGATTTTCTCTGAAAGGCCGAGCGACAATAGATCCCACGGGGAAAGATCCAGACTGAAAACCCATGCGGGTAGCGAGTGGAGTTAAAACATTCGGCAAAATGATTTTTGCAAATTTCATCCACTCACTCCGGCCCCGCCCGTTGCCTCTTTGACAATAGAACGGCTTTTCCGCGGTGCGTCCTACGTACGAGCTCTGAAAAAAAAATAGACTCTAAAAAGCGACAAGAATGGGATCCGGATTTTCAGGGTGACGATGGAGAGACGCGGGAGAGTAAAAAAAAAAGGAGAGGAAAAAGAGAGAACAAGAGCCGCTGCTCGCTATTGTTTTCTCGAGTGGCACTCGCGCTGGTTCAATGCACGCTCGCCATACTCGGCGATAGTACCAGATGTACGCGCAAGACCGACATTCTCCACAGGAAATTGTTCCTGTGGTTTTATTTTTAGTTTTTGTAAAATTGCGGCTGACGGAGGGTTCCAGAAAAATTAGAGGACGCGTTAAAGGGCCGCCCGCGCTGGGCCCGATCGCTTGCCCCGAGGCCCCGGACGTACCCGCAATTTCTCCGCGAGAGATCGCGGGATTTACGCGACGATTACAATTTTTGTACAATTTTAATTCTCATTTTATCTTAATTCTAAAAATCGGGGGAGTCTCTCATCGGAATTGATGAAATAATTGAACAGCCAATCGTTCGTTTGAGATAGAAATATTCTTTAATACGCATCACTGATAAGTTAAAATGCTGTGGATAAATAAACAAATTATATAAACATATTCAAAATCCAATGAATACTCAAGAAATATCATATTGCAATTCGCAGTGTCAATGATTCTCAATTCCCCCGTGTGAAAATTGTCCCACTTTACTAAACAATTCCACCGAATGAAATGTTTACACATGGCAAAACGTGTAATTAAAAATGTAAAATTCGTATTTGCAAAAATTCTTCAAATTTACAGGTCAATTTCCCTTTCCCACTGATTACAATCTAATTTACTTCGTCCACATTGAGACATGAAATTCCTCGAAAATACATCATGGATGATTGTTTATAATAATTCGATCGTTATGTGCAGTATCACTGAGTGAGACATTAGTTCCTTCTGGGACCTCCGCCGCCTCCTCCGTAGCGTCTGTTCTGTGGATTCTGAAATCAATAAATAGAGGATCAATAAAGATCAGTTGCACAGAAAAATGGGGGCAGAAAAAGCGTTTGAAGGCCAATTAATGAGGACGAAGGGTACGTAGAGAGACATTTAAGAAAAATTATCAGAAAAAGGGCCTGAGGCTAGCCCTGGACCCCAGAGGACCTGTGAGAGGTTCTTAAATTTTTCTGCAACGCTCGGAATCAAATTCTTCGACACCCAAAAAAATTCCTGCCCTAGGGCCTAATAATTCCCAAAATTTCTGTCAATTTTGCCTGACAATTGACAGAACTCCCCAGATTTCCGTCCAATGTTAATATAAATTTGACAATTACCCTCTGCTGATTGGAGTGATATCCCCCCCTCTCCGAATTATGCTGATTGCTCCGGTTGCCCTGATAAGGATGGCTCCTCGCCTGCTGATAATTATGCTGCTGATGTCCATATGCCTTGTATCCCCCCTGTCCCTGTCCATACCCACCGCTCCTAGTGGCTCCTCCCTGGGAATGATAATTATTCTGATATCCCCGATTACCAGAATAACCACTCGACTGGCTGTTGTGCCCACTGCCACCCGAGGCTGTCTGGTATCCACTGGAATATCCTGTGAACAATTAACAAAAAAAAAAAAGGGGAATATGAAAACTCACGATAATTAATTCCCAACTGACGAATAATAAAAACAATCGACAGCCGAGTGGAGGTGTACGTGAGTACTGGAGTCGAATCGTCATACCTACGAGGAAAACAATGCGATATTAGAGTTTCAATGGGAGTGTGCCGGCGCGTGTCTCTTATGTACTATTTTTGTCGTTACCGGCTAGGGTGGGATCGCTTGGTGCACATATTTGTCAGCATCGTGAAACGTCATAACACAGAATTGTTTGTGCACCAAGCCGTGGCTAATAACAAATTTGTCGAGCGGCAACACGCGTCATCGCCCCTCTCCCCAATTTTAAAATGAATTTCGTATTTTCAAAATGCGAGGATGAAGAAGTTCATTAAAAAATGCGAGACGATTCGATCCTGATAATTCCAGAATTTTTCAAGCTGTCGATTTTGTTATTAACGAACAAATAATCGGTAGTGATTAACCCGAACCTTCTCCTAATTTTTTTGTGTGACTCGAGGGGCTATTTTTGCAGAAAAACTGGGGAGACCCCCCCCCCCCCCTCTCCCCAATTTTAAAATAAATTTCGTATTTTCAAAACGCGAGGATGAAGAAGTTCATTAAAAAATGCGAGGCAATTCGATCCTGATAATTCCAGAATTTTTGAAACTGTCGATTTTGTTATTAACGAACAAATAATTGGTATTTGTTAACCTGAACCTTCTCCTAATTTTTTTGTGTGACTCGAGGGTCTATTTTTGCAGAAAAACTGGGATTTCACCAGCGAAGCGACGATTTGCGCACGGCAAGCGTGCGTAAAATCTCAGTTTACTCTCAGTGCGTCAAAAAATGTGTTTTTTTTTCTTTGGGGATATATGGGCATCTATTCCCTAGGCATGCGACTGTGGATTCTACACTGTGCCGCATTCGCATGATAAGACATGGGAAAACCATAGAACACTCATGGTCGGTACAGACGGCAACTTCTAATAGCAACCTCCCGCTCGCCGGGGCCTCAGGTATTGAAAAGATCGCCCGTAGCCGGGACTGGACTCGCAACGGTTCGCACACTAGGCCCGTAGCCGCTTCGGCCACGGACGTCGGTAAAACATGTTTTTTGATTACACGGACCGAAAGTGGGCATTGTAAGCTCGCTTGGGTCGGCAGTCGTCGATTTTGGCGGAAAAATCGTGTCAACCCTCAGGAGAATCAGCCGAGCATTTCCGATGTACCGTCGCCTCCGGCGGGAGTCGCAATTTTGCGCACGGGGACTTGCGCTAGTTTTCACATTATACCCGCCGTCGGCTCGTGATATAATCTCCCCACCTGCTCAAAAAAAAAAAAGCCACTTCTCTCCACTCATTACGAAATATCCTATTCTCCATGCATTCCAGTTCATCTCCATCGATTGAATTTTGAATCAATTAGAGCTCTCATCCTCTCCGCTTCATCACGAACAATTTGTAATTCCATTTTTTGTGTTATCGTTGACGCAAACTAATCGCCTAGTTGAGCCCAATCGAGGCTATAATAGAAGGCGATAAACACCAGAGAGCAGCAATATTATTGAAAAGGGAGGATGAAGCCCCCCCGAACTAAATGCTGAGCTGTTCTCCCTGTCTCTCTCCGGCTCTCTGACTGAAGCTGCAACAATAACATCGCCCCTGCGGATTCCAGGCGGGTGGATACACGGGTTCCCGAGGTCGGTGTAATCCTCGGCCTCCTGCACCCCCGCTACCCCCAAAGGGGGTAAGAAGAATTTTCTACCCTCCAGCGGAACGGTTTACACGTCGGATGATCCCTCGTTATTGTTGCATTTATGATAATAACGCCCTGGACCTAGCGCACGGACCCAGTGGCCCTCCAGATAGTGAATTGTTGCCTCGTCATCGAACCCCTTTATATTATTTGGTCTGGATCACAATCGGTGGGGCTGTGGGCAAGAACAAGAGGCCAGGAGTCGGCAGTTCTGATGCGAATTTGAGGGGAAATCGTATCGAGACGATTGGCAGCCGCCGACTCTCGGCCATTGGTCCGCCGGCATTGGGCCAGTGTCGGTTGGTCGTCGGCCACTTCAGTACTCCCAGGGTAAGCTCTCTCTCGAGGAATTTTCTTACTCTCACTGTAAAATTTTTCTCTCACTGTAGCTCGAAATAAATGGCCAAAGTGTCGCGCGAATTTTTCCGCGGAGTGACTGACAAATTTTTTTTTTAAAAACCACTCTCCCGACGAGCCACGTCGCGACGACTTGAATACACTTTGAGACGTATATTTATAATTTTAAGAGGCAAAATGAGGAACGAGGTGGCTCTCTCCAACTGTCCCACGGACCGCTGCACATCCTCCCCTGCCCGGGTGAATTTTCCTCTCGAGCAATTCACTCGCTCGCGGAATGAGGGGAAAATGCCGCGCTCTCTTTCTCTCCTCATCCCGACTTTTCTTGGAGGGGAAAAATTTTATGTTAATTCATCCTGAGAGATAACGAGCAGTGAACAAGAACAAGGGACCGGCAAATGATGATTACGAGACAGTGTCTAACTAGCTTCATACAAAAAACTACTTTACAACATGTGTTCAACTCTCTCTCGCACTTTTCAAGTACACGAGCACCGGAAAATCTTCTCCCCATCCCCCCCCCGCCCCCCCCCCCCCCCCCCCCCCCCCCCCGAGAAGTTTGCGTACATTTGAAAAAAAAAAAAAAGGAGAGAAAAACTTTTCACCTCCACTCGGCCACTTAACCGGCGCATCTCGCCTTAATACACGCCCTCAAATGTATGCATAAATAAATATTGTACATTTCGGGTGAGTAAATAGATTTTTTTTTCTCGTCGACAGTTATTTCGGCCTATACTAAAACTAATGGAGTTGGAAAAAAAAATGGAATAAAAATCGCCGTTATTGCAGCGATTGAACTGACAATAACTAAACAAATGAAATATTAAGAGACTCTTAAAAAAATGAATATTGAAATGCCCGGGAGTAAACGGTAATTTTTTTTTTCAACCGCAAAAAAAAATCCTCAATTTCGGTCGAGTGTCCAAATACTCAAAATCCTTTTAATGGAATTCTTTTTTTTTTTTTTTTACAAAATTCGGCTTTTTTATTTCTTCACAACAAAATATCTCTTTTCACTTCAGTAGTCGATAAAAAAGAGAGATATTGAAACGGGGCCCAATGGGAGGGCGAATGCGAACGGGAAAATGTAATTTCAGTTGGAAACAAGAGAGAGAGAGGGATGCAGGAGGAGGGGGTGGCATTGGGGTGGTTGGGGAGGTAGTGAGAGGACCGAGACCAGGCAGACGCCCGACCCACATCGGGAACCTCGAGTGTTTGTATTGCTGACGCGGCGATCCAATCCAATCCAATACCCATAGTGGGTACGAAACGCTCAAACTATATATTCCCGTATGTACCCTGTACACATGGAGTTTGTTGTGTGCATCAATGAGTGGGCATTAATTCCCATTCCTCCCGCAGCCCCTCCCCGCACCCCCTCGCGGAACATTCAGGACGTCCTTCAACACGTTTCCACGTTATATTCTCACGTACTTCGGGGATCAATTGAATTTTTCATAAATTCGGCGATATTCAGTCCCTTTTGCACTGACAAATACGCGTAGAGAAAATTACCCGCAAAATGAACGCAAAAAAAATTCATTTTTCGGCCCCCGGGACGAAAAACTACTTTTTGTAACTAGTACAAAAAAGTCCTATTGGAGGGCTTTGATCGAGGGGAATATTTATATTTATTTCGGGCCGAAGGCGAGTGGTATAATCTCACGAGCCAAACCCCCCATTTTTCCCGAGTTACGAATACAATTTTTCAGCTGAGTCTGTCGGAAAAGTGACTTTTCTGCCTGCGTACACCGAAAGTGAGCGTTTCGAACCGAGCGAGGCGAGTTCATTTCGGCGGAAAAATTGTAGTCAACCCTCGGGAGGAGAATCAGACACTCTCCACGTGCTTACCGACGTCATAATTTGACGGGTGACGTCGACTTGTCTACTTTTCCGTCCTAGGTGGAAAATGCGCATTTTCCGACACCGCGCGGTGAAAAAAATGTTTTATGTACCAGGGGATAAGGGTACCTTCCAGGAGACTTACGCGAATGGTTCCGTAATTTAAATTGAATATTTTATATTTTACTCTCAGCGGAAATGGGGAATTCAATTGAAAAGCCCGCGAGGCAACAAAATCAATTTTGTTTTTAATGATAAAATTCTCAAGCGTCGATTAATTAATTTTGTTTTTGTATTTCTGAAAAAAAAAAAAGCCTCCCCGGCAAAGCCCCTTCTTCACACCCCATCGAGAACGAACAATACATAAAATCCCGTAACTAATTCCGAGTGCATTTAATGACTACAGTGGGACAACACGCGCTGCAAAATTGATGCGTTACGTGGATCAACTCTCGGTGTGGAGTTGAGTGCTGGATATATGGGGGATTCAATGGGAGAGAGATGTAACTGGAGTGCGCGCGGAGCGGGAGGGAAAAAAATTTTTCACGGGGGCAGAAGAGATACTTGACCATCGCCGTAATTCCCTCCATCTCGCGCACGAAAAGAACATTTGGCGAGTGAAAATCCCGTCCAATTCCCCTAAAAGAAACATCCAGTGGTAAAAAAAGGTCTCTCCACTACCTAAATTCGCGTTAACTCCGTTAAAAACATATCAACACTCCTTAAACAATAAAATAACTAACAGCGCGAGGACGGGATTGAATAAAAAAAAATCCCAAGCATGAGAAATTCGGAGAAAAATTGAATTAAAATTGAGTGGCCCTCGCAAAGTTGTTTTTAATATTAAAAATTACGAATTAAATTGATAAAATATTTCGGCAACACTCCCGCAGTCTGGTGTTATTGATAGCAATGAATTTTTTGTTAATTCGATGATTAGAAGATGAGAAATTCTGATAAAAAAAAAACGGAAAAATTGAGTCGCCCTCGGCGAGTTTGGATATTAAAAAATCCCTCAGTGCGTCGTTTTCCGCGACCAATAAATTTATCGAGCGGAGTGTTGGCATGGAGACCTGGCCGGACAGAGCTCTTTGGTTGGGTGGGCTCGACTGGCGTGTGCGCGCACACACTCACCTCCTCCGACCCTCTCCCAAAGAGAGACAGCGAAGAGAGAACGCGAGAAAGAGAGGGAGAGGGATGATGATAAGAGGGTACTCGAGGATCCTCCAGGAGGCCGTCATGGGCCAAGTGGGGAGGATCCGCGGGGGATGCTGAGCGACTGGAGGCAGGATATGAAGAGGCGAGAGAGAGAGAGAGGGAGAGGGAGAGAATGAGAGAGGTAGGCCAGAGGTAGCACGACCCGTGAATTGAAACAAGACGCTAATATCATATATATTTGTGACGAAACCGTGGGCGAGGTGACTTCGAGGGTGGAGTATCGATTTCTTGCGGTGATCCAATCAACGCTGCCGCCTTTGGATTTGCCACAGTAACACTGCGCAGCGTCTCCACGGTCAGTCCAAAAAAAAAATCCCCCCCCCCGAAACAGCGAAACATTAAAACCACTCAAATCACTTTTTCACGATTCGCCCGTAATCAGCGATTATCTCGATACCCATCCGAGCTATCAAAATTTGTGATTAGGACTTTTTTCCAGAGCGAGCCGAGAGCTACAAAAAAGGTCCCCACAAAAAATTCACCAGACGAGAACCCCCTGAATTAAACTGCCGTAAACTTGGCATTACTGTCCAGTAAAAATCGTCCAAAATTCCGCGAGCTCCCCAAAAAATTCCTCACGAGTAGAATTAATTAAAAAACAAATGGATTACAATGCCTCCATTGGGCCCACCAATTGCCCGCAACAATTCCCCTAATTCCCCGGAGAAGCCGCCGGAAAATCGCGAGTTTCCCATGAGCGGTGAGACTCAAACGTCTTGAAACCCTCTCTCATCCTCCAACTTTTCAATTTCACTCACCACTTGGATTACTAATGGCTACCGAGGAATGCGCGACGAGTGGATGCGATATAATACAGCCGAAGAAAAGCCCGGTCGACCAGCAGGGGGGGTGGGTTGGGGATGCGGAGGGGCCTCAAGGTGCACTCGAGGGTTTTTCAGACTTCGCGATCGTGTGCGTTTATCCTCAGTTGGTAGCGCAAAAAAAAAAAAAAAAGGGCGTTAAGCATAGGCATCTGTACGAAATATGTAAACGTAGGTGTAAGAATCCCTCCTCCGAGTATTGGTGAGGCGCCCCAAGAGCCCTTGCTTTGACTCAAAACCCTTGCCAGAGTCTGACTGAATGCCTCTCTATTGCACGAGTACGTGCCTTCCAAGTGGATCCTGATTTTTGTCGAAGCTCTTTGATTACGCCCACCTACCGCTGAGGGCATTACCTCCACGTATCACTGGGTTTTGTAGTTTTTTTTACTCCCCCCGGCGCTTTTTTTACCTCCTCGGATTTTTTTTCCCCCCGCTGGTGGAGAGCTTTGAATAATGATGAAGACGAATTAAAGGGGTAAGAATGGAAAATGTGAAAATCTTGAGCGGCGGGAGGGGTTGGGGGGGGAGGTAAGAAGGTCCTTGTGCCACGAGGATTCCCCTCAGGACACCAATGAGGAGTATCCTAGAGTCTTTGAGCATCCTTCACTCGCATCGTGGCCTTGTGAATTCCTCCTCCCTCATCCCCCTCTTCAGACTCTTCTTTTCCAGTGAACATAGTCAACTCTCGCCAACTCTTGGCTCACTCTCGATCTTTTCCACTCGTTTCCTGCCGGGGAATATACAACTTCAGCCACTCGTCTTCATCAGTTTTTTGGGGGTGGCGGCGGTGGCGAGGGGTGGCCAGGGGTGGCGAGGCTGCTGATGCCGATCTAATTGGCCGGTTCGGTCGGCTCTTCGAGGCTCTGGAGGACTGCGGAAGGGATCGGTGGGTGGACAGTGGAGATCCTGGGACACCTCGGGGATTTTTCCTAGGACACATCACCCCCAACCCCACTGGAACGTTTGAGAGCTTCAACAAAAATTATATACCCGGCGAGGAAATTTTTTACTGAGGGGTAAACAATTTTTTTTACCCTCGTGGAGATACAGGAGGTGATTGGTGGTGATGATCGGTGTTGGGATCGCGCCCTGGCGGTCTGAAACCCGATGCCGGTGGTTGGATGCTGGGTCAACAAGGTAAGAACCAACTTTCAGTGGTCGAAATTGCTCGGGAAGTGGTGCTACCCCCGGCCGCGTCACTAGAGCCGGTAATCCGAGACTTTTTTTCCCCGACTTTTCTTTTGATAGCCGATCATTCCTGTCGGTCTGTTTGGCTTCGGGGGAGGAGTGACTTGGAATGATCTGACGCGGGCCGCGATCGGCCAAGGTGAGCTCAAAAATTCTGGACGCCTCGGGAAATTCGCAGGCCCGCGGGAAAATTTCCCTGCCCGCCGGAGAAATTTCCCCGTCCGCCGGAGACAGTCCACCCGCCGGAGAAATTTCACCCGCTCCGAAGTGGCCGGTTTAATTCGAGAAAAATAATTCCCTCGCTTCCTCGGCTTTCTCTGGGCTTTTTTTTTTCGGCTGATTTCACTTCAAGTTCTGATCCGTCGACGCACCCAGTGAGTAGCACAATGGAAGCGAGAAGAGTCCTCCTCCACAATCAGATTCCCTCGCGTGTACTCGACGTGGAAATGAGGTGGAAAACCGCGCCCACAATAATACAAATTTCCCTCTTCTTCTTCTTTTTTTTTTCGCTTTTTTTATGCTCTCGGGTAAATCCAACTTCAGATTATTTGTTCGGGATTCCTCGATCTGTCGGGATTTCAGCTTGTGTGGTTCTGATATTAGTATTGGGACCCAACGACCTGCATTCGCCCCCGGGACTGATGATTTAGGCGCGCATGAGTGGGCAGCACGTCAATGGGCCCCACAGGCAGCCCCCGGTGATTCGAAATGGGTGAGAAAAAGAATTGCCTGAATTAATTTATCAGTCCCACTGAGGGAATTTTAACGAGACATTCTCTAATTTTTCTGTGACAGTCCGTTAAAGTTCTCAATTATCCAGGGATTTTTCAGAATTTTAACTGAATTTTTATTCTCATATTTTACAGATTTCGAACTGCTGGACTCCCTCAACTCACCAGTTCCGCGGAAAAATCACTGATCGTCAAAAAAAGAGTACAGCCGATCCAATTACTGGCACTCAGGCAGCCGGTCCACATGCCTCACCCTCAGAAAATAAAATCCGGTAAATTGCGTTATTTAATTTACCTTCGGAAGCGTCCGAGAGAGCTGGGCAATTTTCTAGGCCCAATTGAGCCTGACAAATTTAATTTCCCGACACTTGAGAATCCCGGGATTACCCTAATTCCCTCCCGCTAGCTGATAGAAGAGGTACGAGCTGGGCTTGCCAATGAAGTGTCCCTATCAACATCAGTCTATTCATTACCTCCACTCGTTCAAAAAATATTCCCCAAACATTAACGCACATTCTCCCGGGGGAAAAAAAAATCGTAACTGTTGGTGGCTCTCGAGATGTCCGGTGTTCTTTGCAGTTTACTGGTGCACGTAATATGTAAAACGCCGTGGAATTCCGTACGAAATGATGGCCCTGATAGCGGACAAATGGGGCGTATATCCTCACCGTAAGGGTCCCGAGATCCTAATTTTTTTTTGTTCGGTAAATATTCGGCCCTTCACCTGTGCTCTATCGTCTGTTATTTTTTTTTCCCTCTTATTTAACCACCCCCGGCCCCATTCATTCCTCTTCAAAGCAAATTACGGATCCCCCATTTCTTTATTCCATCGCTCCTATTTTTAGTTTAACAGAGAGAGAGAGAGAACAGAGAGAGAAAAAAATTGTGAACAATTTTAAATTAAAATTCCCTCGATTTTTTTTTCCCCCTCCCTCCCGCCGGTTTTTTTTTTTCGTTTCTTCTTCATCTCTTTTGACTTTCAGCAATTAACCTTCGCGATGGAGGAGGAAAAAAAAACATAAAAGAGGTGGTGTATTAAATCGCATAAATTCAGGGAAGACGAGGCTCTTTGAGGGTTAAAATTCGAGTGATAATGGAGCTCGGGCACAGGAGAGAATAAAGGATGAGAAATTCAATGGGATGGAGGATGGGTGAATCAGGTACAAGACGAGGGGGGCCTCGATGATCCGGTGAATCCTACGGACGAGTTTCGGGGGATTCGAGAAAACAGTAAGTGCACAGCGGAGCGCCACCACCAGGAGAAAATAAAAAAATACAGGAGAAATTTCTCTCGTAAACCTCAGGATTCGACAATAGAGGGTTGTTTGTCATATCAACATAACTCCCGAAAATTGAAAATTAAATAAAACTCGAGGGAGAATTTAAAAGCGAATTTGGTGGTCTAAAAAAAAATTCGACGGGCAGAATTAGATTTTTTTTCTTTAGTCACGAGAGAAATAAATTCGGTAAAAATTTACGGGGGGCTCGGGTAATTTTTCTGGAGGGTGGTAAATATTTTAAAAATCAAGAGTCATTAAACCCTAGTTGTCCCCAAGAAATTGAAGAAAATACTTTTTATAGAATTTTCGTTTCTAACGAAAATCCTCAGGTGTTTTTGCTGAGAGATCATTTGAACTCGAGCTTTTTCTCTACCGAACAGTCGGATTTTTCCCATGTGTATCATCGCCCACAGTTGATTATGCATACAAACGAGTTTGGGGAATCGCAGGACAATGGATGCCAGTGGTGATGGTACGAGGGGATGTTGTGAAGCGATTTAAAGTACAATGCAGTGTCAATGCCGGGGTAAATTAGCCGCAAGTCTCTGGTGTTGACGTCCGTCAATATCACACTACCAAACGTGCGAGTCCTGATCTTCTGCTCGGCTATGCACCTCTCCACCAGTCCGTAGAACAGAGCAAATAAATAAAGAAGAAAGAAATGGTGAAAGAATTTTTTTTTTCATCCACCCAGGAATTGAAATAGAAGTAATAGGGGTGTAGAGTGGTATGCTGAGAGAAAAGTCGACACATGAGAGAGAGTACCGCCCTTTCTTCAATCTGGAGGACCAGGCCAACCCCAGCAGACAGTCTCACTAATTACGCTGTGCCTCATTAGCGAGAAAGTCCCTCGGTTTTAAGGGCCAGCACTGGCACTCCCTTTGGCCTCATTCAGAAATTGATTTTCACGTCTGTTAACAGAAAATAACGAAAAGTTGAAAATATATATCAAAGAATTACAAAAACACTCTTCAATTCCATCCAGCGGATGAATTAAAATCCGAGAAAATGTCATTTGACCTGAGACTTATCATTCTCTCCTGATTCCCCTGAAACGAAAATTTTCTGGATATTTTTTAAATAAAATACAGAAAGTTTTATTTGAACCAGATGAAAAATTTTGGGTAAAAAAGGGGAAGTTCCAGGAACTAGAGAAAAATTCACTGGCTCATTTTAATTCACCTCAGGCTTGAAGGAAAGATTATTATTAATTCGTTGGAGGTCTCAGTACCAGAAGATGGTAGAAAACTTTTAAAGAAAAATATATATTCGGTGTATCGCCGAGCGGAGTCTCTGCGGGGGGAGAAGACGAGGACGAGGAGGTCTACCTACCGCACATCGGTAGCGAAAGACGAGAGCCACTGGTCGGGGACCCTGGCGTTTTCGCCTAGGCACTGGGTGGCGTCGAGTGTTTGCAGTCCACTCGAAGCCCACGTCCCGAACTCGCCCGGGAGCCCGACGAGCTGGAACCTACCCATGGTTATATATACCGCCCAACGGGCATCCACCATCACCCATACGGGGATATGAGCACAGAGAAACGCCAAGAGAACGGGAGAGTATAATTTGTCTAACGAGGGTCTCCACCTGTCATCTGAATGAACACAGAGGGAGATGGATTGTCGATGGGCGCGTTGGCCTGTTACCCGTGTGTACATTGCGTTCCCTGAATTCTTTCGTTATTGTCAATATCAGAAAATAATGGGAAGTATTGTTTCACAAAAGACTAGGACAGTAATTTTTTTTCTCCAACTTAACCTTAAAAAATTCTCTCTTGAGCCTACGAAAGCCTACTGACTCTGATTGTCAATGATCGACAGCTTGGCAGATCAGTCTGGATCAGAATAGTTGGCGACGATAATTTATCCTAAAACCTTTCTCTTCCTGCGGTGAAGCTAAAACTTTCCTCTCCGCCCAGAATTTCCAATAAAAATCCCAGCGAGAGAGAAAGAGAGGAGGAGCGCTACCCAGAATCCCGGAGTTATTTGCTAATTGGATAATTACGACTGTGCACCGGGGGTTTGTTTTATAATTGGGCAAAACGTAGGATGAAGCCGGAGGTGGGCGATCACCGGGTGAGGGGGTTTCACAAACGCTTGATCGACGTGTCAAACAAGGAAACGCCGGGAGTCACGCGTTACGTGACGAACTACCCTCGTAGCTAATCCCGCAGGCAAATCCCAACGCCTATCAGCCCCCATCAGCACTTGAGAGTTTCATGTCTCGTTGCCAAACGATCGTATGTAAAAATTCTCCCCGAAATAAGACAAAAAACAGGAGAAAAGTATTTGCCAGTGGAAAAATTACAGACAGAGGGGGGGGAGGAGGACAATAAAAAAGAATTCGAACGTTAGAATTTTTTTTCTCTTCTCCAGTGGAATTAAATGCAAGTCAGACTGGGCTTACGGGTCGTGCGCTCTGAAAAGAGAGACTAAAAAGAGAATTAAGGGGCGATTAAAGGAATCCCTCCCTCGGAGAGAAACAATGAAAAACACTTGTGAAGGATATCAGTACGTGATTCAGAATGGCAACGACTGAAACTCAACAGTCGTATTTTAATTCCTCTCTCTCTCTCTCTCTCTTTCTCTCTGGGGATTTTTATTTTGCCTCCTCCTTTTTTCTTGTTTAATACTTCCTTTCACTGATCCTGGAGATGGAAAGGAGGTACGATGAAGAACGATTGACTGAGTGACTGACTGACTCTAGGATTTAACCAGGGGCGGAGTTCAGAAAGCCTCTCACTCGTTACCCAGCAGCAATCGTTCCCCTCGCAAATATGTATTTCGCAAATAGTGAGGCCAATTCACCAGTCCCGGTGTGAGTCTCGTGGGATTCATTCCTAATCGATAATCCCCGCATTAGTGCTTGAAAATCAAACAAATTTATCAATTCAGGGGATGATGGGGTTCATTTAATTATGAGGGAGCTGGTTAAGGCTCCGGCCACCCCCGCCGAACGCTATCAGATTGTTTTTGTTGTGAATTTTTTTATCTACAAAGACGTCTACTTGAGAACTCATTTCTCGTAATAGATCCCCGAGAGCAATGGCTGAGAGTTTGGTAGTTTAAAAAATTGAAAACAGATAAAAATAAAGAGAACGCTCGGCTGGGGTAGCCCCGGGCCTTAATTAAAATTATTTTTAATCGGGAGAAGTCATTTTTGCGCTGTCGATGATGGTCTTCAAATACGACGGGCCCTACCGCTCGAGAAGTGTCGGGAGTAGTTTTAAAGTCCAACGGGGCATTAAATAATTAATTGCGGTGATCAGTTAATTAATTCCGAGTCTTCGGTCGTGGCGGCAATTGTAAAATTGGATTTTTTTCTTCACTTACCGCGCTGGTAAGAATTCTGCGGCGGGGGGACGTGCGAGTACTGGCCTTGATTTCTGTTGGCGTTCGTGTGATGCCTAAAAAATTTTTAAACAAAATAAATTATCCAATTCTAAGGCGCCATCTCCTGAACCTCTTCGGCTCGATATTTACCCCAGCATCCGATGTCCACCATCGCCAAGAGAGGCGGTCTTATTCGACCGCACAAAGCCGATCTGGGGCTTCCACTGATTCCCATTGTCACGATTCATCTGCTCAAAGTCTTGGGGTTTTAATACTCGAGGTGGTTCTTTGACACCTTTCAATCTTTCCGCTGGGAAAATGTGGCCTGACATGTACTTTGGATCACGGAATCTCACACTGGAAATAAATTAAAAAAATTACTCAACTATTTATTCAATTTCCCCGATAACTACTGAACCCCGCTCAATATTTTTAAATTTGTTACTCAATATAATTCTCAAAAAAATACGCCATCAGGATTTTTTTAGGTAAATCCAGGCGAGCGCCTTCTCATTTGTCGAATAGATTTCGCCTTAGCACGGCCAATTGTTTCCCGTCAATTGAAGTTTAAAATTACCAATAAACTTTATTATATCGAACAGGTGCTCCGTTGATGGGCGATGGCAGAGTGGCTCCTTCACGATTCGTGTAGAGTCCATTTATAAAGTCGTATCCACTGTTACCGGGTCCAACGTATAATCTGTCATCACCTCTAACATTGCGTCTCTCTGTATAAAATAAAAATGAAGTGAAGTTAATGAGAAATTGATGAGGACGGGTGTCTTTTGTTTACGCTTGTGAGTCGATTGAGTCTAATTGAATTATAGTTTAAATTACTTTCAGCCTCAGTGAGAACTTCATAATAAGGCTCGAGAGCCTTGAATAATCTCGTCTCGTCGACGAATGGCAGTAGAGCGACTCCTTGCCAGGCGAATTTCTTTCCATTGAGATCGATCTTGAAGTCCTCTGGATAAAAATCTATTATTGTCGATCTCTGCAAGAACAGAAAAAAACAAATCACTTGCTAAACGATCAACTCCAATTAATCGAATTTATTTCACCAATCGATCGATTTAATTTTGTCGCGATAATCCGGAAGTCCAAGGTTACTTACAGGATCGCTCATTAATTTGGCCCATGGTTTGGGTACGTGACGACTGCTAGCAGCTGGGAAGACCCCCATCAATTGTTCAAGAGGCCGGAACTAGAGTTATAAACAAAATTATCAATTGTCTTCCATTCTCTCAATTCGTCGCGCAATTTTTTTAATTATAATTACGGCTCCGTTCCGCAATCGCGCACTGAGTGATAAACAAATTGACCTGAGAAGTTGGGCAATTGTTTACGGAGGACTAGCCAACTTTTATGAAGCAGTGAATAAATGTTTAGTGAAACAATTATATAACGGAACGTAACAGTGGCTACAATGATAAGAGAATGATTTCCCGAGCTTACAGGCACAGTATCTTTTTCAAATTCCGTGGATAGACCCCCGATGTTGATGAAATCACTGGCAAAAGGTGCATAGTGATAAGGAAAGTACCATTTCCATGAGG
>JAPYZN010002403.1:0-13047 GCA_030522865.1 Psyttalia lounsburyi
AATCACCCTCTCAAAATTTCATTATCCGTAGCCATGGCAATAGTTCTTAATTATTAAAAATGTATGAGAAAATCCCGAAATTTTGTTGGGTTAGAGAAAAGTATCGGAGCGATGCGGCATCACTGGAGAAGGTTAGTGCATACCCATAAGCCAATCCCGTGGGCGGGCTATTCAAACTCTGCGGACGAACCCTGTAGATATGCTATGGAACATTAATTTGAATATGTTTTCTAGATAAATCTCCCTTTGTACCTCGTCGTTGATGACAAATCACTATTTTCCATGGCCAAATTAGTAACTTTCTTCGTCAGAGTTGATCGAAACCCACCAGTATATTAACCTCTCTACCATACAGCGTCGTTTACTGTGAATCAGCTATACTGAAGTCAGCATAACTTTTAACATGAAATGCTACTCCCACCACCTCCATTTTGCGTATGATCGCGTTACCCCCACTTCTTCGCTTGATGTTAAAAGTTATGCTGACTGAAGCATAGTCATGACACGTAGTATAGATTTTCCAGTCTTACTATTGGACAATATTCGAATTCATCACGCCGAGAGTACCAACTGCTTCAAGTAGAAATGCGAGGAAAGGGGAGTCAGATAAGAAAAAATGAGCATGCCCAAGGATGTATGATTAGTTCATTATTATTTTTTTAAATGAGCGCAATGTCGGAAACTTTGAAGTTTTCCCCCCACCCTGGGCCTCTAAAAGAATGTGACGAAGTTCCTTAATAAAAAATTGTCTTCCGAAGAGAAGATATATTTGGAAGATATTAGTCTTTTGAAGATCTTTTTGGTGACCCAAAAATATAGAATAAAAAAAAAAAAAAAAATAGAAATATAGAAATATAGAAATCCTATATAATCACAAATAGAATTCAAATAGAATTCGAATTTAGAGAGAAAAAATCCCGATAACCCAGCCGGGATTCGAACCCAGGTCTCCCAGTTACGCGCCGGGCACTCTTCCAACTAAGCTACCGGGGACACCCTCTCTCTCTCCAAATTCCACTTACCACACCGCCTACCCTCCTTTTAGGCATTAATTAAATTCAAATAGAATTAGAATTTAGAGAAAAAAAATCCCGATAACCCAGCCGGGATTCGAACCCGGGTCTCCCAGTTACGTGCCGGGCACTCTTCCAACTAAGCCCGAAGGATTCTATAGGATTCTATAGAATTCTATAGGATTCTATTTCTATATATATATAGAAATATAGAATTCTTCCAAAGTTCCCGCGAAGCGGGAGGGAAATCTAACTTTACTCCTACGCCGGATTGGAAAATCGGGTTCTAACCACGGAAAGAAAACACACACACACAGAAACACACACACACACACACACGAAACAGATACGAAACGTACTATTCTTAACGTAACAGTCTTAACACAAACAGTATATGTTTAATGCTCTTTATCATGATGTTCGATCTAAATACGAATACGAAATTGCACCAATAACACGATCCAGAAAGTCGACAACATACGTTCTCTAAAACTTTGCATAGACGGGTGCATGGGTTTGATTGATCTTGATAGAGGGTATCGAGAAAAGGTCAAATCGGTCCAGTCATTTTCGAGATATTTGCAAAAAACGCTAAAATAATGCATGATTTTTTTTTCCCAAAAAATATTGGACCCATCGAGCTGATCTGGTGTACAGGGTCAGTCCCCATTAACATCTATAACTTTACAATATTTCCGATTTTCTGGAGTTACTTTAGTCCTTCATTCGGATGATTTTCTAAAAGCTAGCCATAAAGTCAACAGCGTTGGCCACCCACACATAGACATGGTGCTCAAACTTTGCATTTTTACATTATAACCCATTCTACGTCATTTCCAAGTAAAACGAGAAAATCCGAAATTCGATCGATTACAATGCTTCCATCCGGAAGTAGAAATGAAAATGACAATAGGAATAGAAAAATATCTCTAAACTTTTAAAAAAAAAATCACATACAAAGCGGAATATCCCGAAAACGTATAGTCGTTCAAATTGGGAACTGATGCTGAATTGATTTATTGTTTTCGTAGATACCAATTGTGTTGACGTAAATTATTATTGATTTTTGGCTTGGGAATGAAAGCACGGTATCAGTCAATTTTTCGATTCGCTAATTTTGTTCGAGATGTAGAATGGTCTGAAACGTAGAAAGACGAAGTTTGAAGACCATGTGTTTATGTAGATCCAAAAAAAATGTGTTTCTAATTTCCTGAAAATTTGTACAAATAACCACAAAAAAGGGTAAATTAGGGTAAATGTGCAGTTTGACGTCCTCACCCTTTTTCAATATAACCTCAACAAATATTAAAATTTTAATTCTGAACATAAATAGCATGAAAATACAAGTGTCGGTAATTGTATTGAATCTAAACACAATGAGTGTTTATTCAAAATTGAAATAAGAACGGAAAAAAGAATATCAAAAATATAGTGTGATAGAGGTATTCACCTCCCGATATAAACTGAATCGAGCTGATTGAAATTCAATGGTCAGTGATTCGTGCGAAGATCAGTACACAGATAATTCAATCTTAGGTTTTTTAGATTGGGTATTTGACTGCTCATGAGGGTTCTCCTCATGAGACTCACCTACTCAACAGGAGATTAGTGATTCATACGGAGATCAGTGCACATAAAATTCAATTTAGATTTTTTTAGAATTGATTACTTGAGTGCCCATCGTGAAAACCCAGAGTCACCTCACCAGAATGATTCCTTGGTCTCTCTGACGGTCTGACCCATTCGTGAAGATTTATTTCTTCATTAAAAGAATTTTTTCAAAATTTGTTGCCGATAGAAGGGTCGGAGAAGTTGGATGGGTCAACTGTTGGGGGGATCATCGTGAATCATTTTTACCATCATCTTTGTGTTGTCCCCTATCTGTACCTATGTTAATCTATGTTGTCTTTCGGACCGGACACCACCACGTCCCCGCCGTTGGTCCTGGGTCACGCAAAGAGTTATGAGGTAACCCATGTTCCAGAGTTAGTAACACCAAACCAATAGTTTCCCAACACGTAGAGTTTTCAGGTTCGAATTGGACATTAAGTTGTACATGCCCTCCAAAATTGGAAAAAATCGGAGGTGGAGATGTCATAATCCATATTTACCGAAAGGATTGAAAGTGGAGCTAAGAATCTGAGCTTTTGACACATACTTGGTAATCTTTCTGAGCATGCGGGTGCATTGTCAACTCGACTAGTCCAGTAATTTCTGAGATACAGCAGCTTCTCAAAATCTTTGCATTGCAGCATCTCAAAAACTAGGTGACCGTTTTCAGTTTTTCACGTAAAATTGTTCTTCATGATGATATCTGTTAGATCAAATCATAATCTTGCTATCAACCGACAGTTTCTATAATAATTGTGTTTTCCAGTTTTATGAAAAAATCGTTGTAAATACGGTAGCGCCCTTAAAAATCTCGACATGAAGTTTAAATTGCGTAAAATTGTAGGTTTTATGAGATGACCACATATGTTTTGTAAAACTGTACTGAACGTATTGTAAAACTGTTATGCTGAATAGCTCGGCAACTACTAGTAAAATTGACTTGATTTCTTCTTTAAAATATGTCTCATGTCGTTTTCTATCAAGATAAACAAATCAGTTTTCGAGACATCTGCGTTTTCCTAATTTTTTTAATCAAAATTAAATTTGGCATCTGCAGTACGCGTTAAACTTAAACTGAAAATCTCAAATTTTTTTCTGTCAATTTGTGTGATTAATCTGCCTTCACATATAAAATTTGGTGTCAAACGATTTCACACATCTTCGCACAGTCACATGCTTATTCTGAGAATGCTTTCCGTCATCGCATGACTTAAAAAGTCATATCATACTAATCCAATTGTTTTACTGCATATAAAATCATATTTGATGGAATGATTGTGTAAAACCATAGCTCGGGCCGAGGCGGAGGTTAGAGGATTCTAATTTTATAAGTTATGAATTTTCAATTAATTTTCCTTAACTCCTCAAGGACGCGGCCCTCGTGTTACGATGTTCCCACCCAATCTAGAAGAGACAACAGCTTTGACGAGAAACTATTTATTCAGCGGAGAATTAGTCATACGAATTTGGTCGAAGGGCAAAAGGTGTAAATTTAATGAGAATTTTCAAGTAATTGATTAAACACATAATGTAGTGTTCGGCACTTGTTTTGTGAAATGGAGAATACTTCTATTTGGAAACTAAGTACCAATGAAATTTATAGAGATCAGAGAAAAATGATTAGAGTATCAAACTGGTGTGGTAAAGGGTCCCGAGTTTGCTCCCCGACCGCCGCACCAATTTTCCTAACACATCTAATTTCTCGGTTTCATTGTCGAGCGAGAATTTTCCTTGGCCCTTGGCAAATCTGGTGCAGAGGGGGTGGAAACGGCACGAGAGCAAAACGTAAACGAGAGGGTATACGAATGAAAGGCAATTTATTATTTAGTAATAAAGGATAACATAACGGTCACATGGCTTCTGTCGGTTAGGCTTGTATCTCTGCTTGTTTTAATAGTCTTTTCTCAATTAAAATAAAGAACTACAAGAAGACCGCAATAGATGATTTAAAACATTCTTACCCATCTTCAGGTCCAGACCTGTCCCAGTTATCAGTGATTACTTCCTCGGTGACCTGTATGTTCAAATAATCATGACCCTGGTCCTGTGGAACTATGTAGATTGACTCCATATCACTCGATTGCGGTACCATTAAGATCTCAGTATCCGGTGGCAAGCTGTGTGTTGTTTCCTGCTCAGATCCTCGCTGACCATCCTCCTCAATGCACACTTCCTCACAGGCTCCGATAACCTCACCATCCTGTGTGTCCAAGTCTGCCTCAAGTCCACAGATGACCTCTTCATGGATAACATTACCCACTTCCTCTACCCACTGAAGGGTAAGGTCACCTGACACGTCCATTTTGGTAGATTCACAGGCAATCTTTATTGATCACTGAAAATTATTTTTTTTTGTCAGTGTCGTCTTTCCAATTTTTTCAAATAAATTTTGAAATGAAATCATTAAATCAAATTAAATTGAGAAATTAATAATTAATTGAATTATTAAATTATTTAATTGGTAAATTATAATGTTTAATATTTCAATGCTTTTGAAGACAGGTCCATTTTAACAAATAAATAGATAAATCAAATTAATGTTGCCCAAATTCAAAATAACTTCCTATCGGGAAGTTAAAGATGAATATTACTACTGAATTTTACGGGCCATTACCACTTGTAATCGAGATGTTGGCGTTATCAGAAGATGAATAATATCGGTTGTAAGGGGATCACTTCGTATCACAACCGGAAACGATGTAAAAATTATAAAATCAAATAGATTAACTTGTTCAGTTACCAGCGATCGGCGACGATTTTTGTTAATCGGTGTATTTCAATGAATTATGTTCAAAAGTTTTCGTAATTATTGATACATCTTGGCAATAATTAACTCCAGAATGCAACTTCCCTACATTTTATACCAAACAAAAACTTCAAAAAGACCAAATTTTCCGAGGCAATTTCATTCTTGAAGATTTCCATGAAAATTTATGGGAGCATTAGGTTTGAATAATACATCTAGAGTCAATTTAACGAAAAATAGTAGAATGCCAATGATATGTTCTTTTTTTAACGATGCAAAAATCTTTCCATTTTCTCAGAGTGAGCCTTCCTTCGACCAGAATAGAAAATACAATATTATATTTTCAAAATTTAAATCAACCTTTCTCGATCTTTACTTCACTATAAAAAAAATAACCAATCAAAAATCTTCACAGTTCAAGTGCTTAAAATTATTTTCTTCAATTTTAAAAACAAAAGAAAATCATTAATTCTTCGAAAAAATGTAAAAATAAAAAAAAATTAAAACAGATTGCCCCTATCCCAATGAATGAATAAAAATCAATCAACTACGCCGATGCTAGAAATTACCTTCCTAATCAATTTGTACTTAATTATCATAATTAAAGTTCCCTTCATAATCCACGGAATATCAAGAGAAAAAACCTATGAACATAATCAAATGCCCGCAAATTTAATGACACCCCGACTCCCCGAATTTGCCAATCGAAATCTCTCTTGACCACCTTCTAAACCTCAGTCCTCCCTCCCAAAAGAACCCTTCTGTCTCGTGAATCCTTCAAAAATTGCCGAACAACCCCCCAAAAACATGATAAAATCAACAAAAACTTGAAAAATCACAAAACTACAATTTCTGCACATCGCAACCAGTGCTCGAGAGTCATTGTTCTACATCCACTCATCTGCCCAAACCGTACTTAAATTGTCCAATAACCACGAAATTATCCCAAAAACACGTAAAAACTCTTCAAACTTGCAGGAAATCCAAATAACTCCTCACTTGACATTTAATTTCTAGGTTATCCCGATAAAAAGAGGTTATACCTCGTCAAATGGACTCAGGCAACTGCGACAAATCATTGCATAAGTCCAACTAACCCCCGACCGGTGTACAAACCGTAAAAACCCCCAAATAATGTCGGTAAACTCATCAAGAAACCCTCAAAAGACAACAAAAAAAGCAACTTTTCTCTCACTTAAATTGAAATTCGATGAACTCTTCATCGGAAAAAATCGGAAAATTATTTTCTCCCATTGTCACGGAATAAATCTTAAACGTCGGCCATGGCGGAGTGGCGCCAAGCTAACATCCCAGCTACTAAAAACTCCATTTCCCGCTGAGTAAAAACTACACAACATTTTTATCACCGCAAATTAGCGCTTTCATAGAGCCTATTTAATTTACAAATTTCTCATTTTGTTTTAACAATTACTCACTGGTTTCAATCAATGATGATAATGTACACTGAGACTTGATGGGGTTAAATAACCTAACCAATAATTTTTGAGGATTTATTTTGTGTCTTTTTTGAAAGAGAACACCGACGATAAAAAAAACAGCACAAGCGTCGACCTTCGGTTACCGTCGGTTGTTTTCAACGGACTGTTCAGCGGGGTGGGGATGTTTGTACAGGAACAAAATGGCGGTTTATTTCTCCCACTTGTCGGTGATTCATGAATCGAATGCGCGGGAAAGGCACTCCAGGGTCAACTGAACCTCCAGAATCATAGAAATTCATTCAATCACAAATTTTCTGATTTTATCTCCGCCAACAAAATTTATTTGACGTTCATATCCTACTAACTTTTAGAAAAAAAAAGTTTTTCCTTTGTTTGTTTTAAAAATTTGTCAATGGTGAGGGAGACGGCTAAAGTCGATGGAGATGCTAATAGACATTTATTTCATTGGAAATAATTTGAGTTGTCATTATTCGCATACAAATGGATTGCTGCTTATTTTCTATTGAGTAATTAGCCGACAATTTCTTCATTGTTTTTTCAGGTTTTTAGGGTTAAGAGGATAACTTCCGGTGGTCTGAGACATTGTGTTGACTTGTTAAGTAGTAGTAGCGTAGCGTTCTATATATCTATATGTGATGAGGGGCGAAGGAGGGGGACTAATATTTAACCTCATGAAAGTGAACGAGTTGTCTGTTGTGAAGAAAATTTGGAAATATTTTCAGAGTTGAATTGAACTTGCGGTGTCTAGTTATAGTGGTGAGTTGGAGGGATTTCTTAGATTCACACGTCTTAAGGTACTTGACAATTAATTTCAAATATGAAAGAAGTAAATTCTTAAATTTTGTTGATAATTGAAAAATTCCATTTTATTAGAAATGTCGTATCAGGGCTCACCTTTCTCTGCGAGGTACGGTCCCGAGGATTATGAACTTGATGAGGATAATGAGGAATACTTGGATGATGAGAGAGATGTTGAAGATCCCGATGAAACTGATGAAGGTCATTATGATTTTTTTTTCTTGAATGATTTTGAATTTTTAAATCTAGAGTACGTTCATTCGACCCTTTGTTGTGGATTGTCCCTTGCCAATTGATTTTTCCTGGCTTATCTGTTGTAAAGGAATGAGGAAAATAATCGTGGGATACAATAAAGATAGCCTTGTTAAAGTATATATTGCAATTGCCAAATTTTTATTCAATGTTATCTCTGATCAATAGGTAACATCTATTTTTTTTTTGTAATATCATACAATTTCTCTCTCAGCTTGTTGTGCAGGTCATACTAAAAATATTATACGGAAAAAGTGGATTTTTGTGAATTATTCAGATTAATAATGCACTGTAATTTGATCGCGTTACCGAACGCTGGCGAGACTAATATGTCACAGTACATCAGTCGCACGATATTGCTGATGGGCGAGAGAGACAGTAGGCGTAGTACTTGCCGGTCTCCACTCCAATAGTGAGTGAATAGAAAGAGTGTCGATAGAAAGAGTGCAATTTTCAATCAATGATTTCTTATTGAAAAGATGCGCAGTAGAGAATTATAAACAACTGTTGGCGAGCTTTGTGGCGACCTCTTAATTAAGAAAAAAATATGTATATTCTCTATTGATGGCAAATAGTATATTTCGATAGGATTGCGAGAAAGTGCATTTAGGCTCGTGGGAGGTTTATAGCACGAGCCGAAGACGAATTTTTTATTTGCTTGTACGAAACTTCCTACTAACTGATCAGATAAAAACGCTCTTTACCGCTCTTCAATTATTATTTTTTTTTCATTATAAATTCATAGTTATCGGCACATTCATTGTAATGAAATATTGCATGGAAACAGTGCAGATAATTTTCACAGGAAAGATAATATATTTGAACGTAGGTAACATTCAGAAAGATAATCGATCCGGGCCTTACATAATCACTATAAATCAATTTGCAATGCAATTTAAATTAATGCCTCTTCAGAGAAATTCACAGCAGCAATGAAACTCCATGTGGAATCATTAATTGTCATCTGTTTGGATCTGAATCATATTGTTTCGGAATGCAATACCATTAACTAAACTCAAGTTCGAAATTTCCATGAGTTGGTCATTGTTCCTGAATATCAGTGGGTTTAAAAAAAAACTTAACAAAAACTTCATTGCGTAGAATTGAATTTAATAGTATATTTCGTAACAAGTGCAACGAAGTGGATGTAATAATCCCATGAATCAAAAAACACTTTTCCACGAATTGCGAATAACATTTTACATCTCAATGTGTGGGGATGAAATGATTTGTAAATTTGATTTAATTGTACTGAATTTTTAATGTTCTATTCACTTCAAACTGAATAATCACTTTTCAGAAAGTCCATAATTATTTTAATCACTGAAAAGATTATTATCATTTCTAGATACCGAAGAGGCGAGTGAAACAGACATGGGAAAATCCGAGGAGTATACAGAAATAAAAGAACAGTACGAAATATTTTTTTGCATTTCTCTGCATGAAAGAAATTTATCAATTTCCATTCCTTTCAGAATTTACCAGGATAAATTAGGTAACCTAAAGAAACAACTGCAACAATTGAAGGATAATACCCATCCAGAGTACAACAAAAAGGTAAAGAGGCTGGAGGCCCAGTACCATGAGAGGTAACTCTTTTATATCATTTTTTCACAGATAAATAAAATCTTTCTGCTCATTTTCAATTTATTTCTCTCCTCAGATTACGTTTGAATGAAATTTATCGAGATTATTTAATTGATTGGGCCGAAAAAGATTACAAATTGGAGCAAAAAGCTGCTGCTAAAGAGTATGAAGAGAAAAAAGTTGATTTGAAGGAGAATTTATTGGCTGACATGGAGGAAAAAAGAAAAATGATTGAATCCGATCGCCAAACAATGGAATTAGCTGGAGATTCAACAGAGGTAATTGACTTTCTATTCAATTCTCCAATTTAATTGAATCATTAGTTTATTCAACCACCCCTTGTCCTCCCTCCCCTAATCTTTGAAAAATTGAATAATCATCGAGTTATTTCAGGAATGAAAATTCCAATTCTGTTATAATTTTGTGAAAACCCTGAAAAATTGAACAAAATTTTTTATTAATTTTTTTTTGTATCGATTTTTCCAGCAATACAAGGTAATAAATAAGTCAATTAAAACGGTTCAGAGGTGGAAGGTTAATAGAGAAGTAAATTAATCATAGGAAAAAGTCTAAAAATGAGTCTTTTATAAATTACAGAAAATAAGAAACATTTATTTAGGAAATAATTGTGTTGTCGTTTTTTTTTTAAATTAGTAACATATTTTTAAGGTGAAACCAGTTATGACGAGGAAATTAAGAAGAAGACCCAATGATCCAGTGCCTGAAAAGGTTGAAAAGAGGAGAAAAGTACTGCAAGTACAGGTGAATTATCTTTTGGATGAGAAAGAGGTTGAAAGTGATTTGAAAGCTATCAGTAGAGGAAAGGTTATGGCTGCTGTGAGGAAGCAGGGTAAGTACACATTTTACTGGATTATTAACATTTAATAGGTGAAGGAAAAAAATATTGAAATCCAACGTAATGCATTAATTGTCAAACAATTTGCATTTTCAGTGGTCATGCCACATTATAGCCCAGTAAATATTCCAGCGTCACACATTCCACAGTTGTCTGAGGGTCCATTAGTTGAAACGAAAATTGAAGATGGAAAATTATTGTACGAAAGACGATGGTAATTCTATTTTGTTGCCAATTTTCATTGATTAGGTTTAAATTTTATTTCCATTTCAGTAGAAAATTGGTGAGATGGCTTTTATGACTTAAGTATGCAATTTCTGTATTGGGCGTTTCTATACGAAAAATTCATAAATAATTTTTGTAGATGATTTCTTCAATTACAAAATAGTTACTTGTTTTTTTTAAATCAAGAGTAATGTGTGTTAATGGCTGTTTTTAACGATTTACCATTGGTCTGCTTTTGTATTGATTCATTATCTATTTATATTGGTTTAATGTGTGTTTGGATCTCTTTAGGTATCACAGGGGGCAGCCGATTTATGTAGAAGGAAAAGATATATCCAAATTTGCTGCTCACATATCAGCGATTGGAACTGAAGCTGTGAGTAACTAGAAAATCTACAGTTTGATGATAAGATTTAGTTTTTTTTTAAAATTGTCTTTCTCATCATTTCTTCTCTTGATATTTTTTCCAATTCGAAAGTTCACGAAAAATTGTTCAAAAATTTTTATAGAACTAATTATAAGTTACTTAATAATAGAACTTGATTTATTTATGTGTACCGATCGAATTAAAGGACGCGCGGAATGACAATGAAACTGTTTATTTACAGATCTGGGTGAAAAAAGTATCCGACGCATCGAAAGTCCGTATATTCACAGCCCAATTGAGCCGTGGTAAAGTATCAATAAAGCGTCGTGCCTCATAACATAAAAAAAAACCGAGGATTGTCCTCAGACTCTCGAGATCACGCGATTGCAACTCAAATTCAAATTTTTCCTCTCATTTACCAAGTGACGATGATAATTCATTCTGACAGTACTTGTTTTCTGCCACCACCAGTACCAAACATTTTTCTGATAATCAAGGGTCCAAAATGTCCAGATAAAGTATGAAAAGACTATTAAAAATATGAGAATAATGAGGGAATAACTGGTCCACTTAGCTGGTGGAAAATTATCAAAATTATCTGATGAAAAAAAATCGCCAGCAACGATAAAGATGTATATTGCAGTGAGGGTCATTGTCGTATGAGCTAGACAACGTATGAGGTCAATCTTTGGTGGCCGTATGGATATTTGAAGATCCCGGGGAGATTTCTTGAGAAATATCACGAGAGCGGTGAGGGGCTGATGTCGTGGGGTTCTTTCTAAATCAAAGGCAAAACCACACACCTCGCAGCTAGATCTGTTGGACTCCTCCAGCCATCTCTCGAGACAGGGTTGGTGTACCGCACCCATAGTGCCCTGGAAAACATTCGTTATCATTTTTTTGAGAGAAAAAAAAACGTGTGAAAACCATTAATGGAAATAACTTCCCTAAAAACATCTATTTAATTTCTATTGATGTTTTATTAAAGGTTGAGTTTCTACATGGGCTATCCTATTGGGATTTTTTTCTATTAACGATGTCATGGAAGTCGATTTTACTATTGACCCATTCAAGTACCAAGATCACGGAACGTATCGGTATGATAAGAATGGGAGATCCATCCCTGATGTATGCGACCGTAAACGAAGCAAGTCAGCGTACATGTACTATTGTAAAACGGCAAGAAGTAAGAACTGTGATGGTGTGCCTCAATGAGTTAAATCAATGAATATTTTGAAAATTTTAAGAAATAAATTTTAGTTAATTTTCTCAATTTATGTTCACGTTGAGTTGAAAGTGAATGAAATTGAAATTTTCTGTTTTTTATTGATTGAAATGGTGATACCTAAAGAAAATCGGGGCAATACTGTTGCCTTTTTAGTGTATAATGATAGACACAGGTTAGATTATATTGAAGAAAAGGAGGGTAGCATCCAAGGAAAGTTGTTGCGCGTGATGCATTTTTCATGGGGCGAATTTTTTCCCGAAAGTGGACGAAAAATTGAGATCTTATTCTTATTTATTTCAGTTGCCCTATTTTCGCATGGAACAATCAATTAAAGAATGTTTTATAATTTGGACATTTTATTTATTTCATTTTTCAATAAGGAATTTTGATTGGAAGATCGAGATTGTTATAAGAATTTGTTTAATCCCTGCAAAAGGATGTGACTGAAATGCAGCGATAAAAAGCAGCAGATTCATTTAGCTCGATCAGTGCGCAGAAAAAAGTTCTATACAAAAAATCAGAATGTATTTCCTTTTTTAATATCCAATATTTATCAATAAATCATATCTGAAATCAATATATGAATAAAATCATAGTAGAATATGTTAAACACTAATTTTGTTTACTCATAAGACGGTCGCTACATAATAGTATATTCTGTAACAAGTGAAAAAAAATGGTTTTTGGCGAGTGATATAATCCCACGAGTCCAAAACCACTTTTCACGAGTTACGAACATAATTTTTCATCACGCTGTGTTGGAAAAGTAACTTTTCAGTCACTGTCTGCTTCACGTCGAGTGACCGAAAAGTGCTTTTCCGACACATTGAGATGAAAAATATTGTTCGTAACACGTGAAAAAAGTGGTTTTTGACTCGTGGGATTATATCACTCGCCTTCGGCT
>JAPYZN010002404.1:0-12334 GCA_030522865.1 Psyttalia lounsburyi
ATTTTTAATTATGAATTGAAATCCTTTGAACAATGTTAATTTTGTTCATTTGTAAAATTGAAATAAATTGAATTGACGATTTATTCCGCTGGAGTCGTTCAATCGATAATAACAATCCATTAATTTTCAGGGAATTTTTGTTTAACCAATCAATTGTTTTATTGAATTTGTTATATTAGAAACTATTAGAATGTTTTTAATTAATCAATTATTTCAGTTAATTATAAATACATTTTCAGATGAACGAGTTTAATTATTAATTTAATTTTTAATTATGAATTGAAATCCTTTGAAAAATGTTAATTTTGTTCATTTGTAAAATTGAAACAAAATTATATCGACGATTTTCTTCCACCGCAATCGGTGAGTAGTTAATAACAACCAATAATTCAATTGTGTGTAAAGGGTTTTGAGGGATCATTTTTTAACAATTATTTTATCAAATTACGTTGGAAAGAACTGGTTTTTTAAAATTAGAAAATAAATTTATTCAATCATAAATAGAATGTTCAGTTGAATTCCGTTAAAGCTGTTAATTTTTTCAGTGGTAAACTTGAAATGAAATGATATTGACGATTTTATTCTACTGGAGTCGCTGAATAGTCGATAACAACTGGTGGTTTTTAAATTGTAACGTGGAATCGAGTGTAAAACCGTACGATCGGACTCAATTCATGCACCAGATATGCGGCGCATTTGGAGTTGTTCTTCATAAATAAACAGTTTTATTGAACCGGTCAAACACTGCGCATTAATGAGTACTAAAACGCTTCGTTAATGACGAAATTGAGAGTGCAATATTATATAGACGGGGCTTAAATCGTTCTAAATTGCAGATCAGGATAATATTCCATAAAAATGAAGCGGGAGTAGTTCTCCGAGTTCATGTATTTTCGACTTGTGATTATTTTCCATCAGAGGGAATGAACTAAAATTTTATCGTCGGCTTTATTTCCCTAAAAGATTGCTTGAATGACAAGCGTTGCAATTCGAATTCTAAATATTTTACTCGACTCTTTAATGCACTATCTTCTAGAGAATTGAGCAATTAATACACGAAAGTAAATGCATAGAAAAATTTAACGAGTTTAATGGGAAATTTTAGAGGAATTCCATTGACCGTTGGAAACCGTAGATATTTTAAAAAATCACTAAAACCGCGAAATTTTTCTCGAAATGTCAATTCCCCCGGCAATTGTCGTCAAGTATTCATGTCAAACATTATTTTATTCCTCACGTCTTACCGATTTTCAGGAGAGACTGCAGTGAAATCCGAAAGTCTTCGGGTATTGTATAGACGATCGTAAAAATTTATAGTAAGACTTGTATAAATAAAGGGTATAGAGACTACTGTCAATATCCCCTATTTTACTTTTATTCCCAATATCTGGAAAACTCTCGATCAGAATGACAAAAAAAAGAGCCCAAAGTTCACGAAAAAGATTGCAATAAGTTTTTCGTTTTTTCGATTCTCCAAAAAGTTTTGCAAAAACGCAGAAAATTTTAATGTCGTGAAAAATGTTTGTCAATTTTATCAACTGCTTTCCAGAAACTTCGAAAATTATGAGAAGTGGAAGAGTACACAACTCCTGAAAACTCGAAACCTCGGAAAAATGGACTTGTTTAAAAATCAGAGGCTCAGAGCCTGAGATTTCTCATTCAGGAAACAATGATAAAATATTTATTCGGGTTTACTGACCTCCAATGGACCAAGTGGAGGTCCTCCGGTATCGACGAGTCTCTCAGTGGCCTGCGATCACCTAGACTGGTCAACGACGACTCCCGAGGGGTCAGAAATACTCAGTGGCGTTTCCACTCTCGTCCTCGGCACTTCTCCTTCTGCGTCTTCTTCGTCTACTCCTCCCTCTGCCGCCACTCCACGGTCTCTTTATGGGGTATTGTAGAGTGAGGCCAATGATACTGGAGACAACTGTACCCGAGTCATCGGTGAACTGATGCTAGTCACCGAGAAGAGACTGGGGAGACTGGCTGATTTGTTTTATTTATTTATTTGATTTTTTTAATTCACTTTAATCGAGTGCTTGAGCTATTTTAATCGCACGGTTGGGAGAGAAAAAGAGTGAAATCCAGGGGAAAAAATATATAATAGTATGTCAATCTGTATCTTTATTGGAGACAGGTAGTTGTTTGAGGTGATGGTGGGAGAATTGAGACTCCTCAGAATGGTTGTGGTCTTTGGTGGCGGGTATTGCTGCGAGAAAATATCCCACTCTTCGGTGGAGCCAGTCGGCTACTATTATTGCTCTTACTAGGATATTACTGACGATGAGGGGCTAACAACCGGCCTCTGGGAGGTATTCCCCTACTCACGGGACGACCTCGTAGCTTCGTCCTTCGTCGGGCTTACATAGATCGCTTGAGATAGGGTCTCAGCCGAGGAATAGGATTTTTTGGATGGATTCTCTACCGGAAATTTATAGGGTAAATCAAGTTATGAGGTTACTGGGATTTTCGACAAATCATTCGGATTTTTATTATGATCATTTTTCCAGAATTTCCAGAATCTTTTTCTTTACGTTTTTGACGCGCATTTTAGCGAGCCCAAATCGAAAAATTTTGGAATTCTTTGTAAAGGTCATTTCAGTGGAAAATTTGTCCGGAATTCCCCGATTGAATTGATCCTTTTTTTTTTGAGAAATAAGGGGAAATGATTTCGAAACCAATTTTCCAGTTGTTCGATTTTATTCACTTTTTTTTAAATTTATTTCCTTTATTCAATTTTGTTATTGAAGACCTGGAGTTCTCAGGCGCAGATTTTTTTTCGTCAGCCGCGCGCTCCTCGCTCAGCCACTGCCGTCAGTGACGTGTGTTTTGTCTGATCATTTCCAGAGGCGATTCTACTGAAATACCCAGAGCGACTGGAAAAGTAGAGACGGCAGCCGAGAAAGACAAGAAAGCAAAACTAATAAGTAGAAAATAAAATAGTGAAAAAATCTGTAGAATGAAATGAAATTGGAGTTTTCAGGTGCACAAGACGGCGAAAATTCTGGAATATTTTGAGAAAATCGGCGACAATTTTCTATGACTTTCGCACGACCCAAAATTCAAGGAAATTTTTTCCCTCAAATTACATCCGATCTAATTAAATTCGCTCTTTCGAGACATTCTTAATTCTTGGTAGGATCAGTGACATCGATGGTCGTCCAAATAATTAATTTCCCGAACGAGACACCTTCCGATGGCATCACAGCCGGCCAAACTCCAGAAACGATGGAGCAACGATAAATGGAAAATGGAAATGATAAAACACCATTGAAAGGGAAGATGACGGAACAGTCAGTGTCCTCCAGTCGACCTTTGTTCACATTCGCCACTTTCCATCAAACTGGTTTTAATCTCGGCTTCCCCTCATTGCGGCATCTCTACCCCTCCCGTCCACACCTTCAGCATTGATGCACGAACATTGAATACGATGACGTTGCATACATTTACAGGTACTAACGTGTGACAAGGATGGTTAGCACCCGGTTACTAATGCCATAACTCATAATATCGTACGGCCTGACACGCTTATACAACTTGCACTCGTACCACTGTATAAATACCGTAAACATTGAGGGGGCCTCACCAATGAATTATTGACAAACATTCGCCCTTTATCCTCGTTGATGATACAGAAGAGTAGTCGGGACAACCGCTTGTGGGGGGATTCGATCATCGTGAAAGGACGTAATCAAACGTCCTTGGGAAATACGCGAGGTATTGATGCTACGGGGATTTATTTATTTATTTATTTTTATTTCCTAGGATGACGCGTGATGTCATCGATTTGGTGAACGGATCGTGGGAAAATATTTGATGGTCGTGGCGTCAGAATTGATGGACTCGATGGGTTGGTAGTGGTCAAAAGTTGATGAAGGTGTTTGTGGATGAAGAGATTAAAGTGGCCCTTTCGAGGAATTATAATTGCTGGAGACTGGGGAGAATTTTTGGAATAGTTGGGGACACTGTTGACAATTTTTGACTGAATTTTCCAGTTGACTACTCGGAAATTTAAGGACATTGAGGAATTTTCATTTTTACACTGCTCAAAATTCGGGAATATTCCGGAATTTTCCGCGAAACTGGAAATTCCCTGGTTCTTTCATCCCCAACTCAAATTCCGTGTCGCTGTACTGGACATTACTGGTAAATGATCCATGAAATTTCATTTTTTTTCTAACAGTGTAGACTCGGAATTGGATTTTTTCGTTCATTACTCATTTACGAGCTCATTTTCCTCGTCTTATTCATGGAGATAATTGAAAAAATCAATTAGTTTGTTATTTTTATCCAGAGCTCACGGAAATATCACTTGAAGTATTTATTATGACATAAATGGAGTATTATTTTAATGAGTTAATCACCGGAAATAACACATTAAATTTCCTCGTTTTTATTTTTCATTATATCATTTCAAAATTTCACAGAAAAAAAAAACAAATTTTCGTTAGAAATTTGAAGAATTGTATGGATTTCAATTAAACTCCAAAAAGGCAAATAAATAATTTCTTTAATTCAACAGTAAAAATATAATTGACGGGGACAGCAACCCCGTTATAAAGAAAATAATCTCAATCAGCTGTTATTTTCCATCTTCTGTAAGACCTCATACTTATTATCAATCTGGTAATATGTTCTTAATTTTTTGTTCCTCCTTTCCATTGAAGGAAACGGTTTTCTCTGGCACCCGATGATTACCGCCTTATTTATCCACGCGTCTATTTATAAACCACCTGATAATTATCGAGATCCATTCGATAATTAGCATAGAAAGTCTTCTTACTATGGTCACTCAGAGAAAGTAGGTATTTTCTGCTTCATCGAAATCTAAAAATATAAATATTAATAATATCTCGCTATTGCAGTTTGTCGAGAAAAGTGTAAAAATGCGGATGAAGATTAGTCGGGAGGGGGGCAAAAAATGAATGGCCCAAGTTGTTAAAGGAGTGATAAAAAAAACGAGTCTAAGTTTAGCACAAGACAGGGCACACGGAGTGAAGAGTAAAAGGATGCAATAAGGCGCGAGCACGGTTATTTATCGCCACCTTCTCAGAGAGAGCCAGGTAAGCAACTTTTTATTTATTTTTTTTTCAACTCGATTCTTCTTGTTATGTTGTACTCCGTTCTGGGAAAGATTCAGATTATTTTTCTTAACGTCAGTATTGTCGGGGGGTGCAGACACTGGAGGTTCAGGTGATGCAGACGACGACCACAAGAGGTTTCGTTGCATTTATAACTGTTTCGTCGAAAAAGCGAATGGAATATTGACAATTGCGTTATTCCACTCAAAACGATAATAAATTAAATAAATGGGTAAATGGATTATTAAATTGTCAATTAGGTGAACATTCAGGGCAATTTATTGTGAGTGCAATTAAACAGTTCACAATTTCGTTAAAATATCGTAAAGTAGTTGATGAAAACATTTAGTTTTTGTCGACTGAGAAAAAATCAGTTCCTGAATTTTTTATTATTAAAAAATTTGAACTAGTTTTACATTGGATTGACAATTCCTATTTTTCACAAGTCCTTTCTTTCAAATCACAAAAAAAACAAGAAAATTGATAAGGAATGATTTTTATCCGTACGAGTCCAAAAATCCATTAAAAAACTAGGGGCATTAATACCGAAGGCGACAGCTAAAAAATTAATGAAAAAGAATCAGCGAGAGACGAAGAAGAGTGTCCACATGAGAGTGGGATATCCTCGGCAACGACCCCATCCATAACGGACAAAAAACCGCGAATAAACAATTAGAAATAAAAGAAATGGAGCTGGAGTGGAGGGCCGCGACCCCAGGGGTGCACGCTCGGTCAAACATAACTCGTTTTGCGGTGAGGCCAATGGGCAGGAGGTGCATCTCATGATTCCCATCGTGGTCTTTGTCCTCTTTCAGGTCAGTCGTCTTCTTCTGTTACACCGGCGCCATTTCCACGACTATTTTTCTCCCCTCGGTGTGTATTTTTCTTTTTTTTTTTTTCAACTCCTTCACTCGAATCGGTTACCTTTTATTTTATTTAACCACACCAGGTAGCACAAACTGGTTGGATGAAAATAGCATCGACTGCTTGTGGAATAAGAAGCGCTTTGGTCCAGACTCAATGATGAGTCTACGTGTATACGTTGTGAGCTCCGAGGCACTTCTTCTTGCCGCTATAATACTCGGTAACCTCCCTCGGGGCATGGGCTGGATATACCCGTATTACGGATCCGCAAGGGCCTTCTTCTCCGCTTGTCATCCTCCTTTTGCCCCTTTTTTTTTTTGACGGGTTTCACGCTCATTTTGCTCGTCTTCGGTTCTCGTTTTAGACTCTTCGGTACACGCAATAAGGGAAAGAGGATTCTGGAAAAAATTGGGGGGAGGGAACAAATGGGAATGCTGGGAGGAAGGAAAGATTGTTGCGTTACTTGGTGGCTTGTTACCGAGGCCGCACGAGTTTACTTCACGTTGACTACCTGAATTTAATGCCAATTGGGGGGGCTGATATAACGCGTGATATCATTCTAGTGGCTGAGCTGATGATTTTTGGGGGTGTCAGGGGGGAGAGGTTAATATTAGAATTAATTCTTAAATTATTTTTCTGGAGGATATCTGGAAGAATAGTCGACGAAGATTTACTAGATCAGACAAACAATTCAGTCACTCATTAATTTAGTTTATTTATCAGGGGAGGGGGAGAAAAACGATACTTGGATTTTTTTTTTATATTTCAATTGGAATTTAATGCGAATTGGGGCGGAGTCATTGGGGATTTTTATGGGATTTTAGGAGGTACGAGGAGAGGTCGAGTTGGAGGACAAATTAATTTTTCTTTTGATGATCGTTTGAAAACTCACGGTTCCCTTTTATTTATTTACCAGAAGGCTTTGTCCTCTTCTCACTCGCTCGCTCGAATTTTGGGTCGTATTTTTTTTGATTATATTGAAAAATATAATTTGACGCGTTTTAGACGGTTTTCTTCTCACGTTCTTATTTTTGACTCGTCACTCTATGGGGGAAGGACTCTATGGGTAAAAAATTTAGGGGACTTGTACTGAATGTTGAGGTGAATTCAATACTCAATCTGAGATTGAGTACTTTCAATTACTTAAAAATTCAGGAAAATTAACATTCGAACTGTGTCATTTAACTTATCATCTCTGAATAATTGATTACAAATATAATTCAAGTAGAAACTTCCTTGTTGGTTTAAAATACAAAAATAGACTGACAGATGTGAATTTATGGCACATCAAATTCATTGTTCAAACAAAATAACAACGAAATGATAGAAAAATAGTGTAGCAGACACGTCTCGATGCTGTTCAAATTTACAATGAGTTGAATTAGGAAAATAACGTTATCAATTGCATCAGCTGTTTCGTTACGTAATTAGGGTTCAAGAGTAATATAGCAATTTGTTTGTTGGATTTTTTTTCGGCGCCAACAGACGATTAAAATGAATTTCGTTCATTGTGAATTTCCAGCCATTGTCATTAGTTTTATTTTAGGTCCCCCAGCGTTCAATAATCATCACTTGGCATCAACCGAACGATTGAGGGCTCGCGGGATGGGCAATCGCGGATCATGTATGATTAATGATATTTTTATTCACCGACCATAGTCGAGTGAGAAAGCAAATCGGAATCAATCTGGGCGTGTAAACACACAGGAATGCTCGTTTCAATGCGAAAGGCGTCCGGTGTCGCGCTAATGCAACACCGTAAAACCTGGAAATACTGGCGCCACGTTCTGCTAAGTACAGAGTTGTTCGCAGAACGTGAAGATTTTTCTATTGGAAATGAAATTGCGTTAGAGGTAAAAATAGAGAAAATACGTATACTAATGTCTTGAATTGAGAATATCCTGCAGTTAAAAAAATTATTTGAAGATTTCCATCCCGTTCTCAACGAAATCCAATACTTTATCATTTTTACCTTAAATTACTGACGAAAGTATTCATAAAATGTTTTTATTTCGAATAGTGAAGTACTTTCAATATTGATTTTTCATCCAAATCGTCCCCGCCACTTCCAGCATTACAACTGCTAAAATCGCTAAAAATTGTAATAAAACAATAACTTCCCATCGGAAAGTTAATAATCTTCGTCAAATAAAATTTCATTGATAAAGTCTGTGGACGGTCAAATGTCGTGGTTCACAGAAAATTAGTAAACTTTCTTAGATATCCCCGATAAAAACATCAGTCCCAGGCTTTCACTTGGAAATAACAAATTCAAAGCTTTCCATATATTTTTTAGTTCTCTCTTTAATTTAATAATTCTGCATTTTAACATCTCTGATTGAAAAGATTAAAAAATAGAAAAGAAATGTTTCAAACATGTTTCCTTTGTTTACATTTTGGTGTGATTAAAGAGTCCATTAATTAACAAAAGTATGTAATTTGTTGTATTAGTAATAATTACTAGTAGTTATGTATGATGAAACGGAGTATGCATGTCTCATTATTTGATCCACAAATTGTTTCTTCATCGATTGAAATTATCAGCTAGAGTACACGGACAATATCACCTTCCAGCTCCCCTTGACCATTCGCTGAAGCTCGGAGAGTGGAATTATTCAATAATAAAGGGTTATGATGAATTTTAAAAAATTACGTCTTAAGTACAAGGTTCATTGGAGATTCCAACAACATCTTTTCCTCCAGTTGAAATAAGAAAATATCGTACATTCGAGGTAGTATGGTCGCAATTCCACTCCAGTTATTGAGTTATACTTTAGCTTCGACAGGAAATAGCATTTGAAATGATTATTTCAAGTTTATTATTTTTTGAGAATGAATTTGCTCAATTCATACTTGATTAAGAACGGAAACGATACAGATATTCGCTGTTTTATTTTGTAGAAATTATTCATGACATTGTTTATTTTATTTTAATGATTTAATGGCTCGAAAAGTTGGGACGAACTTGAAGAATTGTTTTTCTTATAAAAAGAAAATTATTCTTGGGGAGAAAGACGAAGATTTCAAGAGATTCTCATCAAATCAAATAATTAACAAACTCTGGTCTATTGTCGTTTGCCATGTCAATTATTTATCGTGTAGTCAATGAAAAACAAGACAATTGCAATCAAAGAACAAGACAATAATTTCCAACAGTATTCTTAAGAAATTAATTATTCAACTAAATTCGTCAGTTTGGGTGAGTTCTAAGTAACAAATACTTAAAAATGTTCAGTTTCAACCAAAATATTAAGCGATTCAAGAAAAAAATTTCAAATAAAATTCTGAAGAAAATAAATAATGTGAATCATATCGCAACTTTTTTCAGTCCCCACAGTAGCAATACTTGACAACATCAATTCCAAAAATGCCACAGGAATTTCCATTTTTAATTCCATCAACAAACCCAGATGTTCATCCTTTATTAAATATCCTCTGGACGCTAATAACGAATGTAATCTGCTGTTCCCAATTTATCAAATCCCGTAGTCCCTTAAATTTAGTCTCCCCCATCTAACTTTTCCACATACCAAAAACCATAAAACCGATTCCAACTCTCAAAACAGTTTCAATAATCCCTTGAAACCAACACTCTCCCCCCAAAATCAGTAACCTAAACAATATAATCCACCGAAGTAACTGCGAAAAAAAATGAACCTGAATTTGCATCCAAAACGAATAATTTTGCAATTGAAATATCACCGGACGAATTAACATGAAAAGAAAATGAATAAAACATCCCATCTAGAGAATGGCAAGATTGAGATGGGATGTTTTTCATTTTCTTCTGATATTAGTTCATCCAGTGATTATTCAATGGCAAAATTAATCGTTTTGGATACAAATTAAGCTTCATGAAAAAACAAACAAATCACGGTCATATAAAAAAAATCATGACTCACTCACCCCGAGTGGAATTGCCCCCACACCCCAAAAAAACATCATTAACTGTTTCCAACAAAGGGGGACTCTGGATCTCCCTCGAGTTCATTGGCCTCCTCCTCCTCCTCCTGATTTCTCACAGTAACAACCCTATCAGCGACATTGACCCCAATCCTGAGATCGTCCTCGCTCTCGCACTCATCCTTGCTGGTCACCGGATGTTTCTTCATGTGTGTCGTTAAATTTCCACTGTGATAAAATTCTTTACCACATACTTTGCACTGAAATGGTTTGACACCGGAGTGTATTCTCTCGTGAATTGAGAGATTTCCACTGTGTCGGAATTCCTTGCCGCACACACTGCATTTGTATGGTTTAACTCCAGAATGTGTGCGCAAGTGGGTGGACAAATTTCCACTGTGAGAGAACATTTTACCACATATTTGGCATGCGTAGGGCCTCTCGCCGCTGTGGGTGCGCATGTGAATGGCGAGATTGCCGCTGTGAGTGAAGCATTTTTCGCACTGGGTGCACTTGTAGGGCCTCTCGCCATTATGGGTGCGCATGTGAATGAAGAGATTGCTCTTGTGGCCGAATTCCTTGAAGCATATTTCACACTGACACTTGAGCTTTTTGGTGGTGGAGGGAGTCGAGGTGGACTTGGGGGGCCTGCCTGGGCCGTTTTGCTTGGTCGGGGAGGCCTGGCGTAGGGGCTCCGAGCCCTCCGGCAGCTCCAGCCTCTGCTGCTGGAGCATTTGCGTCAGATGGCGGTCCTGAGGGGCCGGCAGGCACGGCGACTGCTGGCTCAACGAGCTCAACTCGTGCTGCTGGCTCAGCTGGAAGAGCGGGGTCGACTGAAGGTATGGGGACACCTGCTGAAATCACCAGGGATTTCGAGGTTAAGGCTCTTCTGACACCATTTTTTTTTTTTGTTTTCGAGTGGAAACATTGTAATCCAGGGAATTTACGGATTATTTTGCGGGGAAATTATGGAAAATTGATTGAAACGTCTAAATACGGAGTTTGAGAATTCTCTGAATGTGCAGGTGATCAATTTAATCGAATTGATCACTAACTTTTACATAATCGAAGGAATAAATGCTTAAAAAATTCTGAATCCCGATTCACATTTTTTTCTTGCAATTCTCGGTTCGATGAGTCTTCTGAGAGAACCCTCAAGACAAAAATAGTTCAATGGTAATAAGATGATAATGACTCAATTCCTGTTTATTAAAAACAACCAGAAGTTTCTTGAATGAAGTGTAAAAAAATTGAAGAATTAATTAATGCATTAGTTTTTGCTCGGAAAAATATCGAGTCAATTAAAAATCTTGACATCGCGTGCTAATAATTACAAATGATTTATGAAATAATGTCATGATGAAAGCTTCGAATCATCAAATGATCCATCACTTTTTTTGCGATATATCAAATGATTTTATCTCCTCGATGAAGTCAGTTGAGGGGTCTCATTAATGGCTCCATCTCTAGAGGAATGTTTCTAGATAATTGAATTAAATCACACTTACTGGGCCTGATTGAGCCACGTTTTGACGTCCCTGCAGATCATTCTTGGTCATCACTACTTCCTCGGTCATCTGTATCCCGGGATTTTGACTCCAGAACTGGGGTAATTGTCTGTACATGTACTCGACGTCCTGATTTGTAAATACTGGGTACTCTACATTGCTCTGGACGCAGTTCTGACTGTTTTGACTGGAATCTTCCGCATTGGAAAACTCTTGTTTTATCTGCACTGGACTAAACATCTGTGACAACCCAAAATAAAAGATTTGAGGATTTCGTAGAGCACGAAATGAAAGACAATTACTGTTTTCAAAATTCAGAATAATTCCCTACAATAGCAGGTGATCTAGTAAAAATTCTATCCACTTCAATTATAGATTTTGTTTAGAGGCACATTTCCAGATTTAATTTGCTGGAGTCAAAAATCATGCACTCCCCTCCCCCCCCGAAATAGTTACAAATAAAAAAAAGATTGAGTTGTATTAAATTTCAGGTAACGAATATTTGAATATTAATTGAATAAATGAGACGAAGGGGATAATCCTCCAGAAAATTTCAATTTTGATTAAAAAAATGGGACTGTTTAGAAAAAAATGTGTTCCACACTTCGTAAGTTTCATCCCCGAATCTATCCAGTAAATTTTTGCAGTTTTCCCAGAAGTCACTAGAACCTCACAAAAACTTGAATTTAAAAAAAACTCAGGTCTGTCAGAGTGTCCCACAATTATCAAGTACATTAATAGTATTAAATTGCAATTGACAAATGCTTGACTATTAATGAAAAATGAAGATTTCAATTTTGATAGAAAAAAAAAATGAGATTGTTCAAGAAAAACATGTGTTCCACTCTTTCGTTAGTTTCATCCCCAGTAATCTATTTCGTAAGTTTCATCCCCGAATCTATCCAGTAAATTTTTGCAGTTTTCCCAGAAGTCACTAGAACCTCACAAAAACTTGAATTTAAAAAAAACTCAGGT
>JAPYZN010002405.1:0-12043 GCA_030522865.1 Psyttalia lounsburyi
TTTTTTATCAACTTGAAGCTTATATTCATTCATTAGCTTCATGTTTAAACGCAAAATATTAGAATATTTACTTACATATTGTTTGTTTATCACAATACAATTTGCAGCGGCTCTTACCTTTTAGTTAAGAAATGGCCACCGGAGGCGACGCGCTGCATCAGGCCGCCAGAAAAAAATTATTTCAAATATGAATTCACGATCAAAATTGAGTAACCGTTATTTAATATGCTAAATTGAAGTGTCTTGTTTCGGTTACAATTGTTGGGCGATAATTCCGAAAAACGAAGTTCGCTGAAATTACTGATGAATGCGAAAAAATTGTTTCACGTTCGGATACTAGTAGACGTTCGGATACTGGTACCTCCACGGTAATAATGAAATTTATTATTTCGAGCGAGTAATCTGCTTTATTTTTTGTCATTCCGACCATAGGTAAAGATTCACGGATGCCGAATGTCCGTAAATCGTGCTACGCCATCTGAATGATGCAATATTGATTTTTAATGCATAATTGTTTACTAGATGAACCTTTGTACTTGAATACGTTACGGTTTTATTATATAACCGTTAACATACGCTTCATTCTCGATTTCTCTCTATTTTCCGCGTCACAGATGTTAATTTTTTTTTGTATTAATTTTTTCGCATGTATATTTTTTTTATCCTCATTCAATTATATTCGATTTTGGGTATGAAAATTTTATTATACACTATAACCATCTATAAAACACTTTCTTATTTGGTGCTCTTTATTATTTTTCGTATTTTTTACAAATTTCTATTTCTTTGTGAGAACAAAACCTTTTCTTAGTCCAATGTTTTCTAACATTTTTTGTTAATTTGCAAGTATTTCTCATTCTATTTCAGATGACAGAAATTGATAACTCCATACATACGGGTTGGTAATTTACAATTATTCATTTTTTAACTTTGAAGGTCAGAGTCCACTGAGCTACAAGTGGCCTACTCGGGTGCGCTGACCTCGATCTCATCAACTCATTCAGTCCTTTCACTGGAAAACCGTTCCTTTTCAATAGTATTGCCTCAGTGTCTTTATATACTGATAACTGTGTAGAGCTGTCCGTCTTTTCAGAAAAACCTGCTCAGTTTGAGAACATCTGCTCATCAGTCCATTTCAAGTTTTGATAATGATAGTGATTCGAATTGTGGTGAATCTTTGAAAGGAAATATCATTCTAGCTACAAAATGACGAAATATTTTCTGATCTTCGAGATTTTATTTTTCACATCTACCGGTGCGTATACACATGTTTCTGATTAAGTTTTTGTAGTTACTATCAAATGTAGTCATTTCATCAATGAATGTTGTAATTGGTTTGTCTTTAATGTGTAAAAGATTACTCATTAACTGAATGAAAATTACCTTCTTAGGTATTACTGGCCTAATCGTACCTGAGGAGTTACCAACTATTTTATCATTGATATATTCACATATACCACCAATCCGGACAGGTAAGGATAATTAGCCACTGTCTTTTTACGTTCCAGAGACTGTTACATCAGTTCTAATAGTACATGTCGTTATGCGTACTTTCATTTAACTTTCAAGAGTCTTTCCCGAACTTATTCCTGAATAATTCCATGTATTGATGTACAATATGATTCTTGTTTTGTTTTTATTTTATAGAGAAAAAAATACCTCTTTAAATTGAATAATGAAGTCGTTAATAATTTTTTAGGAATATTTACGAATATTAGCAACCTCACACAGAATTAAATTCAATGAACTACGTTTTTTCATTTACAATAGCTTGTTGCAACTCTGGTATAACTGTCCAGGTAACAAAAACCGTGGTACGAGAATTTTCGTCTCATTATACTACAGAGTATGTCGATATATAAATTTCAATTGTCTATTTGGGTGACATCCTCAGTTATGTATTGATCACTTCGGTAATAGTTGTCACGTTTGGGTACTGTCACGAATGTTTTCATCCATCAATTGTATTCTTTCGTGACCGTTACCAGAATCTACGATACATAATGAACGCGGGAGTTAGCAAGTTTTTCAATATGCTAACATGATCCAGAGCACCTCATGGTATTCTCGAGGATTAAAAAACTGATAATATTTGAATCCGCTTCCGAAAAAATGATTTCATTAGGGGAAAAATTAACAAGAAGTGAAATTTCTCTTGTATCTGAATGGATTATACAGTTTTTAATCAACATTTCTAGCTTTTTACATTTGTTCAATGATGACTCTACCTTCAACAATATGATCCGATGAGTCATCCATATAAATAAAGATATATTTGGTAGCGAAATTGATTAATCCATATTGAATCACCAAAATGACCAGTGAATAATATATAGGCGAGTTTAGCAACCATTACCGAAATGATCGATATAATTAATTATTGTGATTGTGTGAGCGGTGATACGCGAGCGATTTTCGGGAACTTTAGATGTGCATAACTTTTGAACAAATCATTTCCGACAGCTAGGGTTTTTTGGAGAGTACTTAGGACCACCTAACAGAGACCTCCACAAAATTTCAGGAAAATCGAAGGTGGGGGGGGGGCTTTCTTAACATTTACCCCATTACCGAAATGATCGATATAATTTAAATCGTTCAAATTGTTCTATAAATATATGGTGTGACCCAGTTAAAACAGCGCGCTTGAATAACTCCTAAAAAAGGGTTAAATGGAAAAATGTTCCATCAGTAACAAAATCCATGATGATCGCCAGGATTTTGTGTTGTTTTCCAGATTTAAACCCATCTCCCCCTTCCATAAACCATATTATAGGATACTCATTGGAAAGCTTATTAATTAAGCTTCAAAGTTACACCTGACTCGTCCGATTCTGGTCATTTTTCTTCTACTTATGACACCTTTAGGCATAAAATTGATTTTATCAGTTTACTTGCAAAATTAACTTTGATTGGATTTTCTGATGCTCCCGAATGGACTAGGACTATCCATATAGCACTTTGGAGAGACTCTATGACTCTTCAAATTGGTGCATGAGAAATCGCACGTGATAGAATTTCCATCAAATTATAAGAGATTGTACTCATTTTTCACGCTTTGTCACACTCAATGTCTTTTTTTGCCATTTATAGATGCTTTAGACTTGAGCAATGGGGACATATCACATATCTATTTGTAGATCTCACCGAGATCTTCAAATTAATACCTGATATTAGCCATTCCATCCAGTAGATCAATAATTATAAGCCACATTATGGCGACTTCAGAATGTCACGTTTTGAACATGGCCATCTTTTTTCTCTTATTATTTAAATTCATTCATTCATTATAATGAGATTTGCTGGATTTATATTCAAATATGTATAGACATTTCGTGCTTGGATGAAAATACATTAAATAAACTGGAAATGCATAGCAGACTTATTTGTTTCTGGCAAATTGTCATCTATCTATGATAATTTTTGGGATGAAGTGATTTTCCTTATGTTTTGGTGCAGTCTGCTGAATTAGGGTGTTTTCAATATTGATCGAGTAAATTAAACCATTCATATATTATATGATGAAGGGTCTATACTATTCCTAATCATGGTTGGGTCCTTCCAATCCAATTAAATTTGTATCAACTTATTGAAGATTTTCGTCTTGAAAAGATAATTCAACTTACCGGATGATTCACAATTTAGTGGTACAGCACATATGATCACTTAAAACTTGGAGATTAAGAAAAATTTACAATTGTAAGTGGGAAAATTAATGCGTTGAATCCGTTGAGCACGTAAAAAATCCAAGAAATGGGAATTGAATTTGAAAAAAAAAATGTATAGATCCATCAAATAGTCTAGCGGAAGCGTTAGATGGAAAACGTTTCGAATGCTCATTACGAATATGTCAACTTAAGTATTAATGTCAGCGAAAGTAATTGATTCGCATACGAGGAGTATAGCATCAAAACCACACAATGTAGGCAGCGCGTGCGAAGCGCGCGTTTCGCCTAATTCATATAAAAGTTGGAGGGTTTCGAGGGCGACAAGCTACAAGTACAAAGTGCACTTTTTACAATGGCAACCATATTTTTTACCCTTATGGAGCTTGTTGCTCTCAACAAGGCGTTTTCAGACACGACGTCATTTATGTGGCTTTCTTCGATTTCTCTCCTAAAAGACTGTAAAAACAAGTTCCGAGGCCAAATTGATAGTTTAGAATTTTCACACAGCTCGGGATCTGCCAGATTACTGTTTTCATTTGTTGATCAACAAGCTGTGCTCGAATGTGAACAATAAACAGTATTCAAGTAATTCAAGGATAGGCATTAGAATGGATCATTCATTTTACCTTCTCAAGAGTACAAATTGAAACCTGAGCCCAGTCATATTACTTTCAGTCACATTACATCAGTTATTTTGTACACCATGGTTTATTCATGTAATAAAGTTGTAGATATCCTATTAGTTCTGGGAGAGTGTCGAAATAATTACCGCGCCGCTACTCTTATTGTATCGTCTATACGCTATCCTCATCATATTTGTCACCCTTCAGATGGAGTCACTCAGCACCTTGAAAAAGAATGGCGAATCAGTAGATTCCAGCAGAGACGACGACCTCGTGTCGATCCTGAAGATACTCGCGTGGTCACCATATTGGCTATGGTGCATATGGATCCCCCCATCAGTTGACGACAGATACAATGAAACTTAGAAGTATCGCGAGAAACAGCAAGAGGAATTTGGAAAACGAGACGATATCACCCTTATCACATCACGCCGACGGAAGCATTATCTGTCCAAGACAGAAAAAATCGTATCAATTTTTGCAATTGGACCGTAGAGCAATTGGATGAAGACCCAGATTTCTTCAAATACGTCTTGTTCAGTGACGAGGCAATCTTTCAGAATACAGAGACATGAACCCGTCATAACTGTCACTATTGAGCGCAGGGAAATTCTCATTGAACTTAGTATGCCGATCGTCAGTATAGGTGGAGTGTAAACGTGTGGTATGGTATTGTCGATGACCAAATTATGGGACCATTCTAGGTGTAGTTCTGGGTGTATTTGAAACTGTCCACACTTTTCTGTTTCGTTTTTTATGCGCAACAGATTTGTATCCGACTTCACCTCCACCTGGTGCATCCTGTTACCCGAAAAAGTCTACAATTCGTGCTTTTACATTGTAACTTGTTTGCGTTCCTAGATCACTTCAAAAAACGAAAATTGCCATTTTTTCTTCGAAACTTGTTTTATGGCATTCTAGGGATGAAATCGACGGATTTCACATAAACGACGAGGTGTTTGAAAACACCTCGTTGAGAGGAACAAGTTTCATCAGGGTGGAACACATAGTTACCATTCAAAAAAGTACACGTTGTGCTTGCAGCTTGCAATCTCAGACTAAAACTCACATCGAATGCCCCCCTCGAAACCCTCCAATTTTCATATGCAACATTATTCCATATAGCCTTTTTTGTAGGAGTTATTCAGGTGCGCTGTTTTAACTGGTTCACCCTGTATATCAAGAATTACAATAAAATATATGAATAGGGGGTGAAGATCATGCGTATGGCTAAGTAACGAGTCAATGCGCAATTCAACACGAAAATATCCCCCCTTCCCCCCTCCCCAAAATTATAGCGCTGAGAAAAGAAAAATATTAATATGAAACATATGAGCATGCCTATTTTTCCATGCAATACGCATAAATTCGTTTTCGACATGAGTACTATGAGTATTATCATGCTTGTGGCATTGAAAGATCCACAGTTATGCTCGAGATATTTTCCTCATTACTTTTCTTCTCTGGAGGCCTATATAACTTCGAAATATTTCTGTGTTCAACTATGGCTTAGCCAATTACGCTGCATTAATGAACATTAGACAATCGATAGATAAACTATAGTGTATGATTCATACACGTGAGGATTGTACACATTTATATTGGTACACAAATCGGAAAAGCAAATAACACATTCACAATCAATTTTTCGATATACACATCACATTTATTTACAAAATATTATAATTTAAAATTGTGCATAATCTATGTTTATTGTATGCACTTGAGATAACTTGAGGGGAAAAAAAAGAAATTCTGTTTATTTTGTGCGAATTTTGTTCACGGCAATTAATGTAAAAGAAAACGTTGTACACATTCCTCTTCCGACATATGAGTAACATGAGTGTCCTGTACTCATAGATGTTGCGAACGTTTACAAAATAAATATGCTATAATTTTGGTGCAAAGATAGAGAGAATAACTGAGTGAGTTGTGCATAAAATATCATGCTCAAAATGTTGAGACTTGATCAGATGATCACTAGATGGATAGATCACATCGATTTTATCAAACTGTTAGCAAAGAGCAAAAGTTTTGATCGAGTCGAGTTATCTGTAAAACAACGCAACTCCGTCACTTTTAGTTGAAACTTTGAAAAATCTGAGCTCACTGCTGTGGAGAAATATCGCTGGAATCGTCAATTTTCTAGAAATAGGAATTCTTTAATTATAATGCAAATCCCGTCTTTATGACTCATTTCTAACTCGTTTTAAATAAGGATTGCACTTCTTTCATCACTGGCAAGACAGTTCGATATTTTGATTCATCTTGTGTTTATTATTCATCCTGTTTGTTTCGGCTGGATAGACCGAATAGTTTCTAAGATATAGCCATTTCTAAAAAATCTTGGCACTACATTTTCTGCATCCTTCTTCATTCTTTGCATTCTTTGTCTAGGAACGGATTCGCGGGTTGGAGTTGGATTTCGACTGGGTCAACATGCTGACTTCCAGGCCTTGGTTGAGCTCGGTCCTCAGATAGAAACTGAAAAAATTAGTTCTAATGATTCTAAACGAAGGCGACAAGCAATGTTAGATGCAGCAATACGTGGCGATATGGGGTCATGGACGAAATCCATCGCAGAATTCAACATTGCGAAAATGAAGCATAAACAGGCAGCTCACCCGAAAGATAGTGATAAAAAAAAAGTTCGTAGTGAATGTATATGTTTTCTATTCTGAAGATTCCTAGTATTTTACGATCTGAATTATATAGGGGGGGATTCCATGGCGATTGGGAACATTCATGAACTTGAGGTCTTCGATTTTTCTCGCAATTTATTATATAGTTCATCTACAAAAAAAGACACTCGGAAATTGTTGGCAGATTTTTTTGGTGGTTATATTTTGTTCTCTTGAGAGCTAACAGAAAACTGCCATGTTCTAAAAATCTGAAAAAATTTAGAACAATATTATAAAATGTAATAATTTTGTTTTCATCAATTCCAGAATGGACATTTTAACACGTACTTATTTTAAGGATGGCAATTTTTCTCAACGAGAAAATAAGATTATCAAAAAATTTCCCACAAAAATGAAAATATAAACACATCCAAATCCTCAATACGACCCAATAACTTCGATTGAATCCTCATAATTTCGATAGATTTCTTGATTTTGACGTAGTGCAAGCAAGGTGAATATTAATATTTTTACTGCATGAATTCCCAGGATGATCCAGAGGACTGGTTGACAAAATGGAGCAGAGGAATATCCAAATCTGAGAATGAGGTAATCCCCTTAAGGATTCGGCAATCCAGCCGATAAAGGAAGCGAAGTGAATGAGAATAATACTACCCATGAATATGCTGAGGCCAAATGGAGTTAAAATTTAGAGAGAGCAAAATGTTGATATATCCACCCCGGATTCGAACCCGAGTTCAGATTCAGAGTCCTCAAAGACCACTCAGCAATCTTTGTGCGGAGAAAATAATGATAACTAGATATGAACGCCCGCGTATAATTACTTTTGTAGTGCTTTCACATTAATTTATATTTCGTTGGATTAGACCGATTTTTCAACCGATTTGTCCTCAAAACGCATATATATATATACATATGTATAATATATATATATAATATATATTATACATATATATATCTGAATAACCCGGTGACGGAAAACGTTACATTGGATTTTTTTATAATGGATAGTCATAATAATAAAAAGAAAAATAATAATAATAAAATGAAATAAAAAATAAAATGAAATTAAATGTGTAAGATTTACTGGAACTTCTCATTTGCGACTATCAGGCCCGTAACAGCTACAAAGCCTGATACCCTCCTCTTCGACTTTGAAAACAAAGTCATTAATGTGGTTGAGTTTTCGGCGCCCGCCAAGTGCAATATATCTCAAAAAGAAGAGGAGAAACGGCTCAAATACCAGCCTCTCCTGTTTGAGCTGCGTCAGTTGAACCGTGGGTTCAGGGTCTAGCTGGTTGTCCTGATCATTGGTTCTCTCCGCGGCATGAGACAGACTTTTGCATCTGCGCTTGAGGTGATCCCAGCCTGCAGGCGCAATGCCTTAATATTGGCTGGCCAGATGCAGAAGACTGTCATCCTTGGCTCTCTTCGACTACGTAGGCATCATGATTCCGGACTGCAGTAGAGTTCATCCTCTGGTTGGAGGGAGCACTATTGCAGAGCGATTAGGACTTAAGTGTATCGCTTAGCTTGCTGGGTGGTCTTCGAGGTGATGTCGGAACCCTTGAGCGACCCATCCAGCGATCTCATTCGTGAGTAAAAAAAAAAATTATAATAAAAAATGTCGTAATAAACATCCTGGTCTATCGAAGTGGTGTTTTGAAGGTGCAATTTCCGGATGTTAAGTGTCGGGCTTGCAAGCAGTCGCCGGAAAAGTCTGATGCATCTTTTGTCGGCTTGCCCGACATGCAATCACGAGTTACACCCACTGGTATAACGCGGCTTTGAGAGTGTTGTATTACCATCTGCGGCACTCTTATGGGATAAACCGAACACCAATTCTGCCTGATGCCCCAGGAGATATTGAGTTCGCTGTCGTAAATGAGATGGGTAAGATTTCCTGGAACTTGTCATTTGCGACTATCAAGCCCGTAATAGCTACAAAGCCTCATATCGTCCTCCTCGACTTTGGAAACAACGGTGTTTATGTGATTGAGTTTTCAGCGCCAGCCGAGTGCAATATATGTCAAAAAGGAGAGGAAAAACGGCTCAAATACCAGCCTCTCTGGTTCCCCCTCTGGTTGGTGGGAGCACTATTGCAGAGCGATGAGGACTTAAGTGTATCGCTTAGCTTGCTGGGTGGTCTTCGAGGTGATGTCGGAACCCTCGAGGATCATTCAGCAATCTCATTCATGAGTTAAAAAAAAACACTCTTTTTGAAGACAAAGTCATCCATGTGATTGACTTCTCGGCGCTAGCCGAGTGCTGAATATCCAGAAAAGAAGAGGAGAAATGACTGAGACACCAGCCTCTCCTGCGTGAGTTGCATCAGTTGAACCGTGGGTTGAACGTCATACTGGTTGTCCTGATCATTGGTTCTCTTGACAGGTGGAACAGTCTATTGTATCTCCGCTTGAGGTGATCCCAGCCTACAGGGGCAATGCCTTAATATATTGGCTGGCCAGATACAGAATTCTGTCATACGTGTCTCTCCGATTACTTAGCTAACATGATTCCGGACTGCAGTAGAGCTCACCCTCTGGATGGAGGGAGTACTACTTCAGAGCGATTAGGACTTAGTTGTATTCCTTAGCTTGCTGAGTGGTCTTCGAGGTGATCTCGGAACCCTCGAAGATCATCCAGCGATCCCATTCATGAGGATTGAAAAATAAAATTAAAAAATTGTTCGGGGTTGTTGGTTGCTCGTTACGCTCGCCCCCATTGTTGTTGCGTAGAACTAATGGGTTCCCGATCAATTCTGAACACGAATCGTAAAGCATTTTTTTTTTGTAGTCGGCCCTTGACCGATGGTCTAAAATTTTACGTCGAATTTGGACACCTTTCCTCAGAAGTATTTGAAAAGGTAAGCGGATTTCACTTTAAAGAATCCGAGAAGGGGTGGGGGGAGTTTACTCCCGTCCTAATGATATGTAGACAAAGTCAATGCCTATAGATAGCGATCGAAGGTACGACGATAAGATGACGCGTCTGCGCAGGGGCTTGATCGAAAGAAATACAAAAAAAAACCGAAAAGGGAGAAATTTATTCCCATGATCAGGGGTTAAATCAGTGAGGATCTATCTAGGACCTACACTAGATATTTTACCCTGTATTTTACGGACACGATGTTTAATATTGAGTTCAGAATCGAAATAAATTCCTAGAAATTTAATCACTGGGCTGGGAGTAGTTTTTTTTATCGTCGATGGTTATTTTAACTTGTTCAAATTTCAACTTTGATTCAGTAAATTGTATTACAGTGGTTTTACTTGGAGCTAAATCAAGGCCTAATTCATTCAGATTTCTCGACAGTTGCGCAATGCAATCCTCAACAACACGCACCTCTGGACCAGTTCCATTATAAGAGCAATATAACGCGATATCATCGGCGAACAGTAAGAATTTGATTTCTTGGTCTGTACTTCTCATTATCACTCTTATATAAAAAAATGTGACATGCGGATGGGCGGCATGACGGTTCTTAACAGTGAAGTGAGGGTGTCATGAATGTTTACGGCTTAATGACGGTTTAGAAAATGCAGTTAGCAAAATGAAGAACAGGGATTAAGAGTAGAAATGGATTAAGGGCGAAAGTTGGGAGAGTTATTATTGGGAAATATCAACAATGGTTGGGATAAGGATCAGTGCAAAATTGCACTATCGTTAACAATAATCTATTGGGGAGGAGCAGGATATTTATGGGATCGCGCATTGCAACTGTGCAAATATCTTTATTTTCTAAAAGCTTTTAATAAATTAGATAGCCAAAAAGATAATATATAAACAATGTTGGAAATGATCTCACTACTCAACTCGTATGAAGGAGAACGAAAAGGAGGAAGATTAATGAATTATGAGTTACGGACCATTTGACAGTGATTATTTTGTATTCTGAATAGATTTTGATATTATTTGTTCCTTATACATTAATGTTAATATTTATTCTAATAGGAAAATGAAGACTTTTTAGTTTTTGAAAAAAATATGAAGGAATCTTCAAATGAAACAACATCAACGTTATTCCAACTGAATTTGAATATAAATTTGTAAAATTAATTGATGAAACTGATTGAAACATTGATCACCTTAGGAGGAATTATTTAGTGGATGGCACTCTTAAATATCGAAATAACAGTGGCTTTTTTCCATTTACTGGGAAAGCATTGAAGATTGGGGCAGGAGTTAAATATTTTTGCAAGGAGAGATTTTTCGATGATGATATTTGGGATACTGTCAGTTGCGAGGGTAGAGCGTGTTTTTGGGAAGGAAATTATTTTTTAACTTCAAGGGAAGTTTTGATGGAGTTAAGAGTAGTTATTTGAATTTCCCGATTTGTTAGGGGTTTGTTTATTAATGCATTGGTTTGTTGTTAAGTTGTCAGATTGCCACGTGCTTGGACGTCAGCGTGGATTCTGGTGTAGTATTTAGAAAGCAGATTTGATTTGTTCTTATTAAAACTTGCGATTTGGGTGAACGTTTACTGTAAAACGGAATTGAGATTTGGATTTTTTATTTCTTTGATGTGGCCAGCATAAACACAGATGGGCAGATCTTAATGTTGCCAAGACATCTATTTTCGAAAATTGATGAACAGATTTGATGAATTTGTTTGGATGATTTTAGACAGGAGGCCTGTTTTGATTTCTTCTGGGGTGAATATTTTTGGTAATCCATGAGAGAAGTATCTTTGAAAATATTCATTTTGAAATTTGTGTGTGTAGAAATGTTACGTCTAATACGCAAATACTTATTTGTGATCTCAATTTCGAATCAAAGCAAAAACTGTGCTCCTCACTCTAGGAACTGAGACCAAAGTCAAATATCTTTATAGATGCCGATATTTCCTGATAGAATTATTGAAAATATATCAAATAACTTCTGATTGAAGTATAGATTGCAAAATAAGTAATAAACGAATTTATTCATTTGTTAAGTTTCAACATCCGTATCTATCCTACCTAACAAAAAATATAGTTCGGATACACGTGCGACGGGGTGTTTCAACTTGTCGCACTTGTTACGAAATATACTATTTTGTCACTGCTGCTACGTTCAGCCCGTGTCGAAAAGTGCCTTTTCGTTTACTAGTAAACGAAAAGTCGAAACTTGT
>JAPYZN010002406.1:0-12040 GCA_030522865.1 Psyttalia lounsburyi
TCTGACTCATGTGATTATAATCCTCGTCTTCGGCTCGGATTATAAAGCCACATTCGTCAGATAATACTTTCATCGCCTGGTGACATAATGTACTATTTCGGCCCTGCTCTATTGAAGTTTTCGTGCTTACCGACCCAGCCGCCTCTCTTATGTAGCTTCTGGCATTTACCGCAAAAGAGGAGGGCGTAACGGAAAACCGTGACTTGCGAAGGCATCACTGATAACCATAAGTGATATGATATTTTCATGTTGATATCTCTCGATAAACCTTGCCAATCTCTCCTATGATCTCCCGTCGTGTACAATCGTTCCATCTGAATTTTCACAAATCTATGGACAGCGGAGCATACCCTGCGGAATAAGAACGACGCCCACATTGAGCCAATGATAGAGCGAGGCCACTGGTACAGACCAATGAAATGATCTCCCCCTTCCCAATTGCCTTGCACTTCGCCCAATCCTCACTCTTCACTTAGTGCCACACTTTTCGTGGTTTTCGTCTGGAACCACGTCCTCTCTGATCGTAAAGGCTGTCGGTGGAATTTTTCCACGTAAAAAATAACCGAGAAAATAATGAATCCTCGACTGTAGATATGTCTCACTTCCGCGCTGTTTAGATTGCCCATCTATCAAAGTGTTCGATAAAACGAGAGTCCAGAAGTGAAAGAGGTTAGTCCAATTATTTGTGGAGAAATATGTCTGGCTTCGAGGAAAATCCCTTTGGCGAACCAACTGTCAACGATCCATTCTCGGTAAGTTTCTTCAGTAATTCTTTTGACGTTTGTAACCAATAACTGGTAATGAGAGATTATTGGATGTCATTGGAGTGATCGGATCACGAATGTTCTGTCAAAAAAGTGTCCAATTGAAAATCTCCGTTTGTGAGTCATCACTGCGTATCTGAAAGTCGTCAGGTTCCCGTGTAATATTAGATGTTGACAGCTTTTTTCCACTGGAAGGCACAAATAGATCATTATCTGCCACATCATATCCATTTATTTCTCCTGAAATTCGCATGAATAATTTGATTGAAAATACGGGAGTTTTGGTGATGAAAGAACCCTATTTACCAACTAATTATTAATTTATCTGGTTTTAGTCTGATAAGGTAATGTCATAGTAGAATTCCAGATTTGCAACGATTTTTTTCTTTAATAGCACAATTTTCGTTGACTGTAAATTTTTTGTTCTACAAAATGTTTTTTAGACTTCAGAAAATTAGATTGACTCATTGACGTCGTAAATTATGTAGTAATTAGACTCTATGAAGTCTACAAATATAACGTTCCGTGATATAAAAAACATTTTTAGTGATCCCGAAAATTAATGAATTTTTTATACATATTTTTTTCTCTGATTTTTGTTGGTAAACAAGAAAAATGGAGTAATTTTTTTGAACCTTCCGACTTGGCTCTGATAATTGAATAGAACTTTTAGAACTGTCTAAAATAATAATTTTCATGGATGAAGCAGTTGTTTTCCACTGAGAATATTTTTTATGAATAATTTTGTGATTGTAACCGCATATTTTGTGACGTTAGGATCCCTCGGTGCAGCGTGCAGTTGGCACAAATCCTGCCCCTCGAGGAATCGATGATTACAATCCATTCGCCGAGCCTGGATCACAAGCCAATGCCCAGCAGGTTCGGGGTGCGTCAAATCCACCACTTTATGGGGGTTACGGAGCAACACCCATTCCAGCCACATTACCGGCTACAAATCAAGATCCACCACCTCCGGCGTATGCACGATCACCACAGCAGACAGTTCCTACGACATTGTCACCAAGTGCTGAGGTAAATAATCGATAAATGCCGGTGGGACTGGGTTGGGGGTCAGGGACTCCTGGAGTTTGACTTCGTGCTCAAGTTTTTTTCAATGAAAAAATGATGGGAATGTTGAAATTTTTCGGCGCTCTTGATATCCTTCAAAAGGATTTCTGAAATGTGCACTAATATTTTTTGGCTGAATATTTATTGAAAGGATCCACAAGTTATGAAAGTTAGGTTGATGACTCTAATTTCTTATTTGATAAGTTATGGAGATCAGAGGTACAATGAAGTCATAATTATGGAATTTATCTGTAATACTTTGAATATTGATGATCATTTTTGGAGGGGAATCGAGGGATGTTAGAGGAAGTTTCGGCTGAAACCGAGTTTCGGTAATCAAACAATAATTGCAGAAGAAAATTTAATGAGTACTCTTATATTCAGGAGAAATCCATTTCAAATGAGATTCACCAAAAATGGAAACTAGTTTTGAATAATCTCTGATATTTTATTTAAGAAAATAGTGGGCTTGTGGGCGTACAAATGACCATTATGAATTAAAAACACCTAGAGCTCTCACTTATTTCCTCATTCTCGTGATTTAATCTGTAAGTAGTTGTTCTTTTGCTGTAATGATTTTATGATTTGATATTTGACTGCGTTGAGCCAGTTTAGAGAAGATTTGCGAACATTTTATTCTATCAATTACAATGGACTAATGAATTTCCACATCGAGAAAGTCCCGTATAAATCAGGAGGAATCATTAATCTGTATGAATATTCAATGAAGAATCTAATAAGTATTTATATTCATACAAGTGAATGCTCAAAAATTATGTCCACTCGCGACAGATAATCCATTGACTTTGAGAATGAAAAGGTCTAGTGTTGTCAACAACTCAGAGGCTCCGTTCTACCCGTGGCTTCTTGTGGCTTCTGTCTTACTGTTCAGTTGTTATTTTTCTCTGCAATATCGAAACCTTTGGTTTTATTCAGCAACAGAGGGCCGAGGAGGAGTGGAAAGCCAGGAGTGAGGCGGAGGCGAGACGACCGTCATATCCTCGTGAGTAATACTTCTTAATCATACAATGGTCTAATTATGATAACGAGATAAGTCCACTTGACTTCACAATCGTTGGGGCTTTCATGAATATCTTTGGTGCCAAAGAAGAAACAGAAATTGTCGGAATAATAATTTCCACCATGAAAAGTGAACCAACAAAATTGATCAATTATCAATTATAGTTTATAAATTATCATGATTGGATATAATTTTTTTAGCTAACGGTAACAATTGGCCACCATTACCCGACAAGTGCTGTTTCCAGCCCTGCTTTTACCAAGACATTGATTTTGAGATTCAACCAAATTTTCAAAGAATCGTCAGACATCTGTATTACCTCTGGATGTGTGAGTAGAAAATCATGAAATTATCGGTAGGTCAAGGAAATATTTACAAAAATTTAATAATAATATTTTGTCCAAATCTTCCAGTCCACGGTTTAGTATTACTACTGAATGTTGTGGGAGGATTTGTCCTGTTGCTGGCAGACGGAGAGTTCGAAACATTTGGTCTCGGTATTCTCTATTTCATCCTTTTCACACCATTTTCATTCATCTGCTGGTTCCGGCCGGCGTACAAAGCATTCAAGACCGACAGTTCTATCAACTTTATGGTCTTTTTCTTTATATTTTTCTTCCAACTCGTTGTCACGAGCATTCAGGCTATTGGAATACCCAGCGCTGGCACTTGGTAATTAAAATCAGTGCAAATTATAATTTGACACCTTTGAAAAAAATGTCTCAATTATCGATTTGATTTTTTGTTTTGTTTCAATGCAGTGGTATCATCAAGGCGATAAACTCCTTTGGTAACAGTGCAAAGGACACTTTTGTTGGCATTTTCTTATTATTGATCGCCATTTGTTACTGCGTAGCGGTCGCTGGTGACCTTCTACTTCTGTCCAAGGTAAACTTCTCAAATGATTTTAGGGAATTGTCTATAATTATGTAAGGGAATGTTTCGGTGAATGTTTGATCCAAATGTGGTTGTTACTTATCCTCCGGCGAGTGAAGTACTTAGAGTCTGACAGTATATTATTTTCATTTCTATATTTGACATATTCAGATGAGCAGCAGTTGTTTCTGAATTGCATTATCTGAAATTTTTGAATATGCCGGAATTTAAAATTGTATGCAACAAATGCGAAATTTTAGGCAATGGAAAATAACTAATTTTGAGTGATGAATAATTACATAACTTTGAATTTATTTCTAGTTCACAATAATTTCCCCCACAGTTCAATAAATGTTGAGTATTAAATTACAGCCCCGAGTATTAAATATGTCAAAAGTGTTGAATAAGATACAATTTTATAATCTCCATCCCATGAAATATTTCTATTCTACAATTTTCTTTTAGAACTTCTGATCATCACTAATTAATTTCAATTATCCACATTGAATTTCAGATTCACCGAATGTATCGCTCCTCCCCAGCGAGTATGTCAAAAGCACAGCAAGAATTCACCACGACTTTCCTGAGAAATGAGCACGTTCAAAGTGCAGCTGGCAATGTAGCAGCTAGTGCTGTTCGCGCCCAAATGACAAACGCCACTCAGCCGCGTTACTGAGCATGAACAATTTGTGAGTCCATTGAAGAGAAAATCAATTACTAAAATGAAGAAAATAAATTGATGTAGATATTGCGTCTCACCCACCATAGTTCAGCTCGACGAGTAGAATTATTCTCCCCTGAAGCTCTGATTTATGCATATTGACCACTGAATGCAATTTACATCTGGTTGCTCACCGTGAGTGGATGCCATTTATCAGAGGGCCCATGTTTTTCTGAGTAATCATAAAAGAATGAGCAAAAACAATCAATTTTATACAAACGGGGTAATGCACGTGCAAAGTAATAATGATTAATATGAATTATTAATATTTTATTATTGTCTTGTTTATTGCTTTACTGAATCTTTTGAGGTTTATTGTCATTATTTCCACGAAACTTGTGGGTATTAATAAATATATCATTATTAGGGAATTGATAATTCAATGGGAAGAGACTTTTCAAAGTTATGTATGGTGATAATGACTATTAGCTGTAATTATACGTATGTTATCATACTATATGCACAGCCATTTTGACGATTTTCTTATTTGTTAATGAAAACTGTGGAAGTAATGTCGAGTATTTAATTAAAAATTGTCTTTCTGATTTAAAACTAGTCCGTCACAATTCAAAGTTATTTGAGAAATCAACGATTGCGTTTGTTTTCTTTTATATGCAGTGGATAATAATAATTTTTTTATGGTATACGTATCTCTAGCAGTGGGAGAATAGATTATTTGACAGTGCACTGTTTTCTAATGAAGTTCTGTGTCAAGTCAATATGGAAAACATTGAAATCAAATTATGATGAATGATTTATTTAGACCCGAGCCTATATCCTCATTTTTAGATAGTCTCTGGGGAAGAGTTCTCAATGTTGGGTATGAAATCGATTTCGAATTGAATTTGCAATGATTTTTTGCGATAAAGGTTGTAATGTAACAAAATGAAATTTATTTTTTCTTGAATGTTCCTCAACACTTCCTCAAGAGGTAGATTGCAAACTTGTCGTAATGGTTCAGTACGGATACTAAATTTGAGGTCATCAGGTTAAATGAAAAAAATTATTGGACACATATTGAAAAGGATTTCAAGTGAGAAGAGTGGCCAAAGTACTTGGATATTCTTAGAAAAAATTATGTTTCACCTATAGTAGCGTTGATATTCAATAAATGTCTCGTTCATTGGTTGATTGATTCCTTCGCGATGGATCGTGATTGATCGTAACACTTCAGGCCTTCAATTTAGATTAAAAAACGGATTGGACAAGATTGGGTAAATTAGGCTAAAAATATTGACAAGAATTTAAAGTAAGAGGAGTGGCCAAAGTACTTGGATCTTCTAAAAAAAAATCAATTCCAGAAGTTCTGATTAATTGAGAATTTGGTATGAACAGATGTTTCCATGATTAACAAAAATCGAGCACTTAATTGATCAAAATTCGTCCTTCTGGTTAAAAATTAGCCTGTCACAATTCGAAATTATTCCAGAAATCAACAATTTCATTTGTTTTCTTTTCTACAGAGTGTGTAACAACAATTATTTTGACAATACACGTGTCTTCACTATTGGAAGAACAGATATTGGCCAGTGCACTGTTCTCTAACAAAGTTCTATATATCAAATAAACATTTTAAAATTATTGAAATGACCAAATGCTGATCGTCGAGTTATTCAAACACGAGTACGTATCGTTATTTTTATATAGTCTCTAGGGAAATGCGAGTGAGTGCGGAGTCACGTGGTCCCAAATGAATTCGTACTCATAAAATATTTAATTATAGTACAGCAACAATAAACAATTCAATTTTTACAAGGATGTCGTTATTAAATTAATGTGAGAATTTATGTTTAGTGTCAGGCCTCTGGGACTTTTCGTTACATTAGATGAATAAATAATTTTAATGAATAATTTAATGGTGACGATATTTGATGGTTTAAAAAATGGAAACTCGTGTCAGGGGATGAATGGAATGATTGAGGATCTGTCGTTGACATTGTGTATGATGATTTTTTTATGAGAATGGATAGTGATTACTGTTAATTGTCTGACGAGGAGCCCAGCAGGTGCTCCAAACCGAGTAATTCCAATAGTTCTGTTGCTGGAAAAAAAAAAAAAATGAGAGTGAGGATACAGATCAAATGATTATGCCAATTGTTTTGTTGGGGAGAGTCTAACAGTTCTAACTTTCTTGATTAAATACGGCCATTGGATCCTTGGGGAATGGACAGCCAGCGTCATTGGACGTGAGAATTGTACCAACAAGTTGAGCTGCAACTATTGCGTCCATAATATCCACTTCCTTCTTGTACATTAATCTTGCATGGCCCTCCGCCAGTCTTAAATATCGAAATAAAGTCCTATTAATCATCGATATAATAAAGTTATATAAAATTAATCAAGAGAATTGTTTCTTTTGAGAACCTGATGAGACTCTCCAGGAGTCGTACTGTCGTTCTCTCTTCTCTTCTGTTTGGGTTCTTTCGGTGGTGGAGAAAGGTGGCCCGGAGAATTATGTCTGCTTCCTCGGTTAGGGCTGGCTCCAGAGTGTGGATGTGGGCGAAGTACTCGCGGAGACTCTCTTCGTCCCACAGATTGTCGGATTTTAGAAGCTCCATGGGCTTTTTCACCGTTCTGAAGGATTTAAAAATTCATTTAAATAGTCCAAATAATATATTTTTTGTCAATCCAATTTTTTTTCTCCAACTAATAAAATTTCTACTAATGAACTCTCCTAAACAGTTCAAATACTAAAGCAATATTTGTTAAAAAGTGATTAGTCACCTGATCTCAAATTCATAAAAAATCTTTCCAAACTTCTGATTTTTTTTTTACATTTGCTTGTATAATTAATTGATTGTTTATAAAGAAAAGACTTCTCAAAGACTTCTACAAGATCTGACGATGAAGACATTTAAAAAATAGTCGGATTGTAATTTTTTGGGTTTCTCTTGTACTGAATTCATAACCAATTCGAATTGATGAAAAAAAAATCCAGTTTTATGTCACAAAAGTTGTCGGTTGCAGGGTTAGTGACCTTGTATCCTGGTCGTAAGGATCATCGCAGGCAGCTCTGAGCAAATGCTCGGCAGTCATACGATCCCACTCGAGGTTTTTATTGTCCTTGAGTTGTAGAATCAAATCGAATCTCGACAGAAGTGGATTGCCAAGCTTTGTCTTCATCTCAGCACCCGCCACGAATTTTCCACCGACCGGATTTATAGCAGCTATGACTGAGCATCGTGAATTGAGAGTACTAACAAGACCAGCTTTAGCTATCGATATCGTCTGTTGCTCCATCGCTTCGTGGAGAGATGCACGATCGTTAGAATTCATTGTTGTGAATTCGTCGACGCAGCAAACGCCACCGTCAGCCAGGACTAGGGCACCACCTTCCAGATGCCAGCCATCTGTGTCCTTAGATTGGTGAGAAAAAAATTTAATCAATGAATTGGGAATTACTGGACCATTCAAGCACAACAAAATTGGAGCGTTGAATTTTTTTTTTTAATTTCGTTCCTCTTTCCTCTTATTCTTCGATTAATTTAATTGAGGAGACACACCTTGACTGCAGCTGCTGTCAGGCCTGCAGCAGTAGTTCCCACTCCAGTTGTGAGCACTGCTCGTACAGCTAATCTGGCAGCAGTTCTGAGAATCTGGGATTTACCAGTTCCAGGATCACCGATCATCAGTAGATGTGGCTCTCCCCTTACTCTTACACCTGAAACAATTGCATTCTGGAGTAATTCATGTTAAAATGAGGGATTTTTATTGTTGTTTTAGGATTTTTTAATGGATTTTTAGGTAGTATAATATGGAGAGATTTTTGTCGTTTATAATTTCATGGGATGGATTAGTTCCCTATGGATTGAAAAAACAGTCTGTGCGATATTTTTCCATCAAAGAAAGGAATTTATATAGTGTTCCAGATTTTTCTTACGTCACAGGAGCCCATTGGATTTAGAATTGGTAGGATGGGATTTGGGATAATCCTCAATATAAAATTTACAAGAAATTTTCATTAAAAAAAAAATGGAAAAGACTAGAAAAATGTTTCTTAGTTCTCAAAATATGCACGAAAATATGCCTCTTTATCTTAAACAAATGTTGGATGTTTATTAAATTCCAAACTGCAAGGAAATCTTCAGTAAATATAACTTTTTCTTAAATAAATAAAATTATTTGTTGTGTTCCTGTTCAACTGTTACAATGTCTATAGCGTCTATTAAGATTTTCTGGAGAATGTCAAAAAGTATATTTCATGAGTGAGAAATATTACGAGAAGTTTTATTTCAATCCATCAGATTTTGAAAAAAAAATGCCAACTAATAAATTTTGAAATCACTCTCCACAAATATTTCCAACGAAACACATAAAAATAACTACAATTTTACATAAATAACAACAATTGTTTCAAACTTATCTCTCATCGTTCACGACTTTCCCATCGAATTCTCATAAAACCGAATGAACCAGAGAATTTCTCAAAGTTAGAAGCTCACCAGTTTGATTGAGCTTGGAAACTCCGGCCGCAAGCACCACAGCGAGGGCCAGTTTTACGAAGTACATACCAAAGAGCTAATAACAAATTCATTATAAAACTGGTTAATAAATGTTCATCGAATTATAATTACATAAAATCAAATAATACGAAATAACTTTCACCTGAGGACAAATAGAGGCTAGAATGTTATTTCTCCCTTCCAGCGGTTTATCCTCATAATTTGCCCAGTAATTCCTGAATATTTCCGTTATTTCAATCTCAGAATAATTTGAGTCCAAAACTTTTCGCAATATTGATAAACTGTTGGCGAGCATTACCGTAGTTGCCTCGGGCCTCTTGCCCTCGGATATTTGCGTCCAGCGTTCAATAACGACTCCACTAAAAGCATAATATTAAAAATAAATATTATGCTGAGAATTCATCCGTGAGATACAGCTAATATCGAGTGCCATATGATTTTTCCAATTATTGATCAAGTGATATGGATTCATTCAGTGAACCTGGTCAACTCCCCAAAGAGATCTCCTTATTAATAAAAAAAAATAAAATAAAAATTGATTGCGTATTTTACATACATTAATTTCTTTCCTTATTCAACATCATTGCTAGATAGATTACGTCATATTTCAACTAATTAATAATGGGAGAATCTATTCTCCGATAACGTATGATTTGTTCGTTCTATTGATTGATCTCTGATGTCAAAAAGTATGATTATTTTTTTATTATTAAATGGAAAGCATATTGCGCTCTAATGTAAAGAATCTCTGGCCGAAATTTTCAGAGTTTATGTTAACTCCATGTTTCTTTTTTTATTAACTGAAGCCAAGAAAAAAATTTAGCCAAATAAATTCTCAACAAAGAAAATATCTCAATAAAAGTGGTTGAAAATTAATAAAAAATTTAGTAGACATCCCCTATAATTGTCTAGCGAATCTATTGAGGTTTGAATCACTTTATTCGTGTGGCTTGATTACGGATTAATTTTCCTACCACAAGTAACCAAATCCAATATGAATTTACCTCACTTCCACATCATTCCCTGGTGCGCACTGATCCACCAAATCATTCATTAAAATCACTTGCATTCCCTCATTGTAAGAACTGCTGCTGTCAGTCTGCACCTTCTCCTGAATCTTCACCTCTTGATAATCAACGCAATCATCAGCATCAACATTATTCTCAACTCTGAGACTCTTTGCAAAGCATTTCTCACAGTGTTTGGGTTCTTTAAATGTTTGCAATTCCCAGGATAACTGAAAGAGTTAGAAATAGGGGAATTGTTTTCTCTCATTGCGACAGATGCTCTAAATTCCAGAGAATCCACTTTATTTTTGTACTCACATTGACAGCTGTGATGTGCTCGCATTTTTTACAGTACCATCTTTTCACCAGCTTTAAAACACTGGGTTGAGATATTCGTACTGCAATACCAGTGGTGGTTACGAATTCCCCGATATTCTCGTGATTCGCTCGATGGGGAATCGATGTGATTCTTGTGTGAATTCTTTGTTTGATTTTGTGGTGAGATTGGGCTAGTAATTTCTGGGATTGTATGGCTGAGGCGTCACTGCGGGGTAAGTAGAGTCGTGGTTTTCGAAGGATGTTGTTGGCTACTTCTGGTTCAGCTCCAAATAATGCAACGAAACTACGGCGGATCGTTGGGTATAAATGACACATAATTTTGAATAAATTGTCATGGATATTGGGATATTTTCACGTTGAAGTAATATATAATTCAAGAGGGTTTATCCAAAGTTGGAAAGACTCTGAAAAAATTGTTGTTGCTCCCGAAATTCACTAATCACCCGTATTTTCTTTCAGATCAAGCTGATTGTATTCTTCGCAAAACAATGAAGTTTTTGCTTTACATTCTCTTTTTCTCCCACTTTGGTTGTTATATATTTCTATTTCCTTTACTTATTTTGTCTTGATAAAGTATGAATTTCATTCAGTTGTGATTTTAAGAAGTTACATGAATAAATCCCTGAAATTACTATTAAAAAAAAAACTACAAATTGTTTAATTTTCTAAATTTACGACGCAACAAAATGGGGTACCTTGGCAATAACAGGGATTACCTGAAAGATTTTCTAACAAATTTAGGTAGAGCGATTGAAATTATTGTGATACCCCATAATAACTTCATCTCCCAGATTCGATGAAATAAATTTTTTCTCAATCACAAAAATTTTGGATAAACGATTGATACAAGATTGGACCTCGATGTCCAGTAAATGGTGGACATGCATCAGAAACAAAGGGCAACAGCCTCTCGGAATCTCCTGCAGCTCCGGTGATAATATTTTGAACTCACTTAACGTAAATTGAATAATGCATTGAATCGTCTGGTGCCTCAAGTATCGTCATCAAATCATCAGCGTGGTACTTTAAAAAATAATCCGTCAACATCTTGACAGCACGTGTAGTCAAGAGGTTAGACCGCCCAAGCACCTGGGCTGGGATCTTGAGGGCACTGCGAAAATCTATTCTGTACTTTCAAAAAAATCCGGAAGGGGGCAAATACAAATTGGCAAGTTTAAAGATCCGGCCCCTGGACAACTGAGGCTCTAATTCGGTCAATCGTCGTTGACAGAGGCGGAGACGTATCGGTCGGGCCAGACAGCCGATCAGGGATGCCCAAGGCTTGGTTTTTTGAAAGGAAGATGAGCCCTGGGTAGCCCTTTTTGGCCGTTTTTGACCCTTTTCGGCCTTACCCTATATCGATGGGAAATGAGCTCAGCTTTCGAATGCCGCAAACCCCGTGGCGATAGGATCAATAGTTTTTGAGATATCGCCGAAAATGTGTTCAGTCAGCCAAAACGGGCCGCAGAGGTCAAAAATTCGAAAATCCAAACAATCACGAAAATCACCTTCTGAGAGGCTATATCGATCGGAAATTTCCTCAGCTTTTCAAATCCGTTCCAATTTTGGAGCTACGCCTCATAGTTTTCAAGATATCGGCAGTTTTCTGACAAAAATATCAAAAAAGGGCCCTAAAAGTCGCTTAAGGGTTGAAAATATCCTGGAAGTGATGCCAAAAGGGTACAAAAACGAAAGTAGAAACCCCTAGAACCCCCTCAGCGCTCAAAAAGTCTCAAAAACGACGATAACGTGCTGAAAAATCGAAAAAACTGAAAAAAGGC
>JAPYZN010002407.1:0-12030 GCA_030522865.1 Psyttalia lounsburyi
CGATCACAAGTGATCGAAAAGGCACTTTTCGGCACGAGCTGAATGTAGCAGCAGTGACAAAAATAATTTTTCATCTCAATGGGTCGAAAAAGTACTTTTTCGTCACTCGACGCGAAGCGGAATTAATTTTCCGACACAGCGTGATTAAAAGTACTTTTTTGACACATTGAGATGAAAAATTATGTTCATAACTCGTGAAAAAAGTGGTTTTTGACTCGTGGGATATAAATCTCTGTCAGTCGCCTTCGCCTCGTGATATAAATCTCCCACTCGCCAAAAACAATTTTTTTTTCACTTGTTCCGAAATATACTATTCTCAGTGCGTCATAGGTTTTAAAACCATAATCTAAGCGAGCAGAAACATAAATTGCATTCGCTCCACGATCCACAGGGTATTCTCAGACGAATGCGATTTTATATGTGTCCTCTTTGTAAACTTGCGATGATAATTATTACTTGTAACTGGTATGATTTGATTCCTCGTCATTGTCGAGCGGTACCTCCCAGAGCTTCAAAATATGAAATTGCTCATACTAAAAAGTGCCCATAATTTCACGTCACGACTTGCTTTCCGGGGACTCACCCCAGCACATGGCGTTCACATTGATCCCACAAGGGGTGCATTTCCCTCCGGTTCTGGTTTAATGGCCGCCACGTTGCCACCGACTCGCCAACATCCCTCCAGAAAATCGGCCATTTCCGTGAGCCTTCGGCCCATCATAAACCTCTCCCTTCAGCGCTCTCTCGATCTCTCTCTCCCCTTCGCTGGCTCCCTCTTCGCCGCTCTCGCTCGCGATTCCCCACGCGGTGGGCCCCCCTCTCCATGACCGGGACCCTCGTGCTCACACGCACACATTCTTCGTCCCTGTATTGGCTCTCTCGGATGCCTCGGGGAGCCCCGGCTCTCCGACACAGCCGCCTCTGTTCTCCTCTTTTCTCTCCCGTACCCTTAGTTTCAAACGAACGAGCGTCGAAACCACTCGCGACACTCGTCCAATTCTCTTTCCTCCCTTTTTCCCTATTCCCTTCGTCTTTTAAATTCCTCGGGACGCCTCCAGTGCATGGCAAAACATCTCAATTCTCTCGACAATCTCAACGAACATCCAATTGTTTTGTTTTTTTTTCCAACATTTTTTTATTATTTTCTTTGTTGAATATTTATTTTTCCGGCTCTGCAAATGCGTTTAACTTGCAATCGGTCCCCCCTTTCGTGAAGTTATACGCAAGCGCAAGCTCCAGCGACGCCTCTCGAGCTCTGAAAAGGGAGAGAGAAGTGGAGACGAGAGGGATCGATAGTGTTCGCCGGTCGCAGGAAGCGGCATTCATAATTATTTTGGAGCACAAGTTGAGCTGTTACGAAACGGAGGAATAAAACGACAGGGATGATTGGGAGTGTAGATATTGTGATTTGATATTTAGATTTTTTTTCTTGGATTGTCGAGGGCGAGAGGTCCTCTCAATTCGGGCTATTGGTGGCTCGACTCGTTGGATGGTTTAGTCAACGAGGTTTTTTTTTCGTTACGGAGCTTCAGTGCATTGCAGTGGTGGAATGTGTAATGACACACTGAAGTGGTCGGTGCACTCTTGACATCATGGATATAGTGTAGATGAGGAACGATTTGTTTGGCTTTGAGTTATTCACTTGGTGAGGATTCTGAGGAAGCATGGAGAGATTGCCGGGGGATATGCTTGTTCCCGCTAAGTCTGTGGATATTGCCAGTTATCACTCGACTTTTTATTCACCACCACCTACTGAGGCGTAAGTCATTTTTATTTAGTGCTATTAGAGGGCGTGATTTGAGTTTTTTTTTCAGTTGTTTTTGAGGTAATTGGAGATCACTCGATTCAGTGGGCGAAGGATTGGGAGGGAGGAGGGGTTGTTTACATTGGAGGCATGGCCGACTCTCATGCCTCGATATTTTTTTTCCCTCGTTGAGTGTTTAGGGTAAGCGTGGAGGAGGGTAAGTGGAGTTGAACGGGACGGAAAATTGTAAAGGGATTTAAATACTTTTTTTTCGAACATTTTGGGGGGGTTGAACAATATTTTTTGCGTGGGATTTTTTTATTTTTGTCCCTTTTTCCAAGTTTCTTAATTTGGACATATTTTTATTAGTTACGATTGTAAATAAAGGCGGATGTAAGGACAAATTGTGAATTAAAAAATAATGTTTTATTTTTTTCCGTTGATTTTTAGGAAAGTTGGAAATTTATAGAGGGCAATCATGTGATTAATGAAAAAAAGTTGAAAGATTTTTTCCTGTAATTGACTAAGTTTCCCTGAACAATGGCTATTTCTTTATTCTTTAATTATATTATAAATTATCTATTATCTTTAATGATCTATTTATTGAACCCTGAAACAACGGTTTCAGTGAATTCCTTAAGACAATTTTCCTTAATGTTCGCTCACGTCGTTTAATCGTCATATTTTTAATTGAATTCTCCCGGAAGTTTAAGCTGATATAAAATATATCTGTAGGATGCGGACATTATCACAACTCTAACTGACGTTAGTACTGCTGGAACGAATCAGTTAACACTTGTTTGAGTAATTTATTGAGTAGAGAATAAGCCTTGAGAGGTACATTGAGAGATTGAGACGAAAGATTCGGATGAGGGGATAGGAGGGGAGCCAGCAAAGATGTTTATTTTTCGTTTATCTTTTGTGGGATTTTCTGGGAAACCTTTTGCCAAACTGAAAATGATCCTCAACTCCGGAGGCTTTAATCCGGTTTAACCGCGAGTGTTTTACCTGTTCTGGTCGGCTATGTTCTCTCTTTGGGAATTTAAGAATGTGAATTTCTTTTTTTTTCTCGTTTGGGCCATTTATTTTTGGTGAATGGGGACCTTTAACTTAACCTGGGATAAGAGAACCACTGGGCACCTTTTCTCAGGTGGTATTAGCATAGCTTTTGCTGAATCAAGGCGACACCGCCGGCAATAGGAGAGTTTTTCTAATTATGGGGATTCTGTAAGTGTCAATGAGAATTTTTTTTACAGAATATTATTTTTCAGTCATGCGTCAAAATACTGAGAATCTTTTTTTTAGAATATGATATCTGTATTTTCACATTATAGAGAACATTAAATTATTTAAAGAAAGATTTTTAAAAAACTCTAAAACATATTTTTCGCAGAATATTCCCGTCAATAAAAAATCTTGTCAGGTTTTGGTATTAATTTAGTCATCAAAAAAGGAAATTCATTGAACATTTCATTGAACAAAAATGATTTTGTTCGTTTTTTTTCTGGCTTTTTTATCCGAGGATTCAGTTTGAGACCTTCGAGAAGCAAAATTGAAAATTCGTCTGAATTTTGTGGTCGTAGTATCTTTCAAAGAAATAATTGAATTGTTTGTTTATTCACGATTTTGTTATCATACCATTTTCTTTAATTATTTTGCAAATCTTTTAACTGATCAATTCATTGATTATTTAACGCAGAAAGATATCAATCAATACTTAAAATAAATTAACCATGTAAATAAATTCATTCGTGTATTTTCGGGGAGGTTTTCAAGATGTTTTGTTTCATTAGAGTTTTTAAAAATAAAAAAAAAATGAAAGACACTGATAGGTAGCCAGCTGCGACCTCGTTTTCACGTGTACCAGCCATATGAGGGGAAGTGAGTCGACTTAAATGCCAAATTGCAAATTTGTACAAAGGGGTACGTTTTTTTTTCACTGCCCTCCAAGACGTCTGGGGCTTCTCAGATGGGCGAGGGGGAGAAAAGACGAGAGAAAACTGAGAATTTATTTTAAAACCCCGGGGGTTGCTACCAGACTGGTCTCGGTAGACGCACCATTCAGAAGAAGCCTGATTGCATGCATCTGCTCGGGGGCTTTATTGGTACATACTTTTCAGTTCTACAGATTCTAAAAAATTAGAGAGGTTCGGAAGAGATGAATGGGGACGCAATTCACCCTTACTTCAACGAAACAAAAAAATGTTTGCTAATTTTTTGCACCCGAGGGGATTAAATTAAACTGAACAATCATAAACAATTCTTTTCTAAGAGAAATGTATGATGATTTTTTTTTCTAGAAAATCATGGTAAATTGGATGTCTCAGCTGTAATACTCCCCTTTAGTCGACACTTTGTTGTACTTTTCTGGTACTGAATAAATTTTTATAATTTTCCAATTGGAAGTATTTCAAAGTGAATCGGAAAAATCCGTGTGAAAATTGCGTAGAAACCCGCAATTTATCAATTTTCCAATAAAAAGGAACATAAATGTCACTGCCCCCCTCTCTGAAAAATCGATCTCCCCAAAAATTCAATTGTCAATTTCCCACAAAATAGAATTGCGAGGGGGGGTAGGTACATCAGTGGGCGTCTCTTGTGCTCCCAATGGTCACTCCATTAGAATACAAAAAAGAATACTCCAGCTCACCCTGCATTAATCCTCATTGGTTATTCCCACGGGGGTAGAATTAAAGATTCACACGGAAAACTAGTGTAGCACTTGTCATGGGAACCGAGCACATAGTCACCAACAAATGTATGCCAATGCGAAAAAAGAGAGCGAATGAGAAAATAGGGGTGAGGGTAGCCATAAGGTGAGGTGAAAGGGGGAGGGGGAGAGAGATGATGAAACCAAGGGCCTCAAGCACCCCTCGGCCTTCCACTTTTTCCCTTTACCATACGGGAAAGGTGGATGCACTCTCTCCGTCCCCTTTTAATTTCGCTCTTCACTCCGGATTCATTTGTGTTGGTGAATTTAAAACGCAGGAGGAATGGGCGTCGGTGTATTTAACACTGAGGAATGATAATTTTTACCTTTTTTTTCTACTTTTTTTTTTTTTTGTCGAATGACGGAGAGTGGTCGGAGAAAGGGAAGAGTGGAGAGCGAGAGTCGCAGCGCAAGGGCGCGGGTATCAAGGCAGGTGGTAGCCAGATGTCTTGTATAAGGGCTGCGTGAACACCCTGACCCTCCACTTCGTCCGTCCAGTGTCTCAATGCGTTTGTCTCGAACGTGTGTATACGTGTTTTTCTTATTCCCTAATTTGGCAGTTTATTCTCTTCCGGGGGGAGGGGGGGGGGGGGGGGGGGAGATAGCGGGGACATTTCGGGGGTCGACTCTACTTAATTATGATAACAATGATGGTGGCGGGATGGGGCATTTTCAATCGTCGAACTGGGTCAGTCGTGAAAAGTTGTGTAACGAAAGGGAATGATTTTTTTGATTTGTTATTATCGCTGGGACTGGGGAGATTCATGAAAGAGTCAAGATCTAGGCTTCTTCTTAACGGAAAATTCCATTCTCAAGGCCAAAAATTTGGTTGTACGTGCTCTGCGTTACGAGTCAGTCGAGTTTTTGGGGAAGAATTCACGTAGGATGGAAAGTACACGTGGATTTATCAAAACTAACGTTCGAATTTAACCGCAGTCCATTCTGGTGTCTAGTAAAAATTGTGGGAGCTAAAGAAATTTAATAAAACAATTTGAAAAATTTTTTTTGTATATCTAGAACTGATCTGGTCGATTTGAGATCGTTGCCTTTGGAAGAAATTGGATTCTATAAATTAATTTATTGTCAATAATGAACTTATCAATTTTTTTTACTGAAAAATATGTTTTCAACGAAAATTAAATATTGGCTAATTTTTAAAAACTCTTAGCCGTGGACATATCCGTCAAAATAAAATTACAAATTTTGGAGTACTCTTTCAATTTTTTAAATTGTGTCCTAATGATTTTCGTGAATGTAAGAAAAAGTCAAAGTGGGAGTGGAATATTGAGAGAACTTTTTGTTACTCTTAACCAAACAAGGAGACTTTTACAAAAATAATCCGCCAATCGTAATCCCCTCAATGACCACTCCATTTATTATTCTCGTAAAATTTCGACTACTTAATTTCGTTAGACAGAAAGTGACTGTGAGTGCACAGATGCAACCACTAATCTTATCTCAACCTCTGACCTCTTACTTCCTATTGGTCCCAAAAAAAATGAGGGGACCAGCTCCAGAATCCATGAAATTCTCACAGTCAGATTAAGACTTGTTCAAGAAAACGTAAACATAAACAAACGTATATTTTGATCTGGAAATAGTATTTTGCGCTAAAAAGCGTGGGAATGGGATGCAGAAGTCGTTGGCGTGTGTTTTCCAATCGGATCGCCCACGCGTGGCACAAACTCCGATGAAGACCAGAAAAAAAGAGAGCAAGAAAGAGAGAGTGAAGGAGGAAGAATGAGATAAGACCCCGAGGCACTGGCGCCGTGGATGCACAACTGAGGATCGAGTGACGATGAATCACGCGTCCTTTCTCCTTTTTCTGAATGAAGATTTTTATTTCATTCATAAAAATCACTAACGCCGAGAGTTTAACGCGAGATGATAAGTCCTCATCGATCCGGGGGACTTCTCGATAAGAGGGAAAGTGTAGAAGTGCTGGAATCCAGGGGAGAATTCGGTGGCGAAGTGATGATGGAGATTATTATGAAGAAATCGTGGGAAGGGCGAGGCTTAGTTGGGTATTCCGAAGGGACGTCTCGCGGGTGTTCCTGCGATTAAAATTACAATATCATCCGATTTACAGTCATACTCAGTTCTTCGCATTCCAACGCTTTGATGGCCTCCATAAGTATTGAATTCTTAAAATAAGAGAATGAGAAATAAAATTATTTACATTTGTAAATATCTTTATGCCATAGGTGCCCGTAATCACGCGATTCGCGGAAATCGCGGATTACGGGCATAATGACATAAAATATTGTATGGAACTTGTGCGTAATGGTGTTTTTTGGCTCGTGGGATTATAACACTAAATTTAATGGTACAATTAGGTACATTTCGGGTACAATTCAATGCAATTGGATTTTTTCTATTTCGACTTACTCAGACTCCAAGTTCACAGAGCTGCCTTCGGCTCGTGTTACAACCTCCCACAAGCCAAAAACACCATTGCGCACATGTTGCATAATATACTATTCAAGAATTAACGTAATGATTAATTTTAAAGAAAACAATTTCACATCTAAAAACAATAAAATAGAAAAATTAACCAAAAAATAAAATATTCCTGAGTCTAGAATAAACATGAAGAGATACATCGCAGATAAAAAAATTCACTGATGTTTTAATAGAGGACAGAGAAAGCCCACAAGTTTCCAAGATAGCATCAAAAAAAAAATCGCTTCTAAATTTTTTGAGCTAATGTTCTTCACCCTGTCACAGAATCGTTACACTCAATGGGTCCTTACCCTCGTTTATTGTTGCGCGACGATTCAGGGGCACCCGGACGTCAGCAAAAGAGGAAGGAAGGAGGGTAAAGACCGGAGGTAGTACCCAAAGGAACGCAAAAAAAATCGAGGAAGGAAAAGTAAGGGAACGGAACGTACCGAACTAAACTGAACTGACTTGAAGTAAAAAGTGGATGGGGAAAAGAACTTCTGAGCACACGTGGAAGACGGGGCGTCGAATTGAACGAGGGGAAGTGCCCAGATGGTCGTACAAATTTTTATTTCCTACCCACCGATGATCCGAGGGGCTAGATAGTGACACTGTTTATTGCTTGACAACATAAATTGACTTCCTTTTCAACATTTTGAGGTGAAGTTCTTTGAAGACAGGAAAGTCCGAAGAATTTCGTCGGCGTTGAGTTAAATATTGATCTTGGGTAATTACTGGCAGAGAAATTACCGCTTCCGCCTGCCGTTTGTTCATTATTTTAGCGTTCTTTAGCGCTGACTAATTTTTCGGTTGACAATGTTTTTGTTGGAGTGATATACATGCTTTTTAATGTTTAGGTAATAGCTGGGGGTAAAAACAAATGTCAAACGATATTATTGGAAGAGAATTAAATTTTGGATAAGGCAGGCTATCTAATAATTTTGTATAAGTCTCTTATTTTTGATAGAGGATTATAAAATCCTACAGAAGCAGAAGTCTAGTACGGATTATTATTGCAATTATTGCGAGAAGCATGATCGGGAGTGCAATTTTCTCCGTTTAAGGTACCTTGAAAACCTTAAAATTCAATCAATTAGAACCCCCTCTTCCTATCGACATTAGAGGGCCTACGAATCTGTGACTCTGATTGGTTGAATTTTAAAGGCTTTAGGGTAACCAAAACGCGCAGAATTCCAGCCCAGATTTAGGCGAAAATATTGAAAAATTGTTTTTAGAAGGAATTTAATAGTAATAAGAATGAAAAGAGGGAATTTAATTCTCTCGTTTTGCCAGGTTTAGACTAAAATTAGAGGAATCTTTTCTGTGGGAAATTAAATTCAGGGCTTCAAAGGTCCCAATGAAAACTTCTCCCTTCCGAGAAATTTTCCTTTTTCTCACATCACAGGTAGTAAGCACTATGTTGCAGGTAGTAATTTGAAGTGGAAGCCTACTCAACTATTCAATGGCGCTATCCTTCCTTTCGATTTCTAAATTCTAACGCTTGAAGAAAATCCTCTTCAATAACAAGAAAAATAAAGGGATGCTACAATAGTTTAGCAATATTTTTTTATTGTTAATTTGCGATATTTTTGCTGGCAGTTGTTGGGGCCGTCAGACCCAATCATATACACAATCCTGATAAATTAAACGATAATTTAAAAATATTAATTTCATGTTTGTTTACAAATAGTGGCAACTGAGCAGAAATTCCTCTTCGATTTTTTTCACTCAAAATAAAATTCTGCATGGGAAATTTAGCGAAAAAATATATTGAAAATAATTTTACGTAACGAATTTTGAAGCTTGAATCAGGATTTTCAGAAAATTTAGAAAAATGAGGTGGAAAGGAAAATATCCTATGCAATTAAATGAAGTTGATGGATAATTCTCACGATAGCCGAGAAAACTTCTCAGTTCCAAGAAATTTGTCTTTTTCCTATCTCCACGATTTGAAGCATAAGATAGCCTTACAGGTAGTGTTTTGAAGTAGACGTTTGCCTCTTTCAATAGTCCTCCACTTCCTCTCCATTTCCAGATTCAAGTGCCTGACAAAAAATTGTCTTCAATAAAAAAAACTCAACTCTCCCATTGTTTTGACAAGAATTATAATTCCCCATGAAAAAATCCTTAAAAAAATTTAATAAATTTACGTAGCGAGTTTTGATAGGTCTTTTACGATTCTCCAATAATCCCCAAAAAATGGGATCAAAAAAAGGAAACAAAAAAAATTGAGTGCCTTAAAATGGAAAGCAGTTGCAAAAACAATCCCTCAACTTCTGAATGTCTGTTGCCCTAGTTTTCTCGCTATATTTTATCACAATGACCCTGAGAACCCGGATTAAACTCCCCGAAAATTCTCAGATGCATATCGAACATTTGTATTTTTCACTGGTCGAAGCTGATGCTAATGGGCGAACTCTCACGGTCACGATATAGGCGCTCCTTCGAGTGTCCCGAGGAGCGGCAGGTACCACTTCAGGTATTTACCAATTTAGTGAAACCCCTGGATACCATTAAAGTCCCTGGAGCATAAAAGAGAGCAGGCAACTTCAGGCCAAGAATGCGAATGAGGTCGAAGAGGAGAGAAAGAAGCGAAGGAATTTTTCGGGGTTGGAAGTTGGCAGTGTTTGGCTCAGCTGACCGAAGACCTCAAGACGTTCCTCGAATTTAAAGGGCCTTCAGGTATATAATGCACCCAAGATTGTCTCCCCCTTTCTGAGGACGACCTCTTACGACATACGGCGCATCTTGAGATGCGGGTGACTTTTGCCACCAAAAAGACAGGGTCCAAGTAAGGGGGAAAAAAAAGAATGAAAAAGAAAAAAAAAGAAAACATTTTGGCTCGCGCCAAAATATCTTTTGTTGGTGACAGCTGCTTGAGGCATGTTAATGCAGGAAAAGTCTTGAAATAGAGCTTACGATCGTCTTGATCGAACATCACCGCCTCCTGCGGTAGTTTCCTAGGGACAGCTGGCAATTGTGGCACCTGCCTGAGGGGTTTTTTTTTTTTCAACTTATGTATGCGTGCACGGCGTCGTTAAAGGCTTCACGGTTATACGGGTGTTTCGATGACTGGTGGTGGGGAAATTGTGGATAGTTTATGGGGAGGATCATCGGGAGAGAAGACTATGGGATGTACTGAGAATTTGACGGGGGTTTGAGAAGTCATAAAATGGGGAGCTGGGGAGGAAAAGGAATTTTTTGTTTTGAAGTTAGTGAAAAATTCTTCGGTTTTGGTTCGGATAGCTTCCAAATGAGGAGGTTCAGCGAAAAAGGGATGAGGAACCTTTTCGTTGGCCGAGATATGCAACGAAACGGGATAAATTGTTAAAAATTTTAGTAAACAGAGTAAAAAACTGCCGGTTTTAACCTAGCCCAGGTAGAAATGTTCATTTTTGTGATTTTACTGCAGAACGTGCCTTTTATTTATTTGTTAAATTGCTCGTGGGCCTGAATATGAACTCACTAAAGACTGACTGGTAATTCATTCATTGCTACAATCAATCACAGGTAGACACTGATCTATTATCCCGGCATATCCGTTTGAACACCGTTAGCATCACCTCAAGATCGCAGCTTCTCACAGGTATTTGCGAGAAAAATCAATCCACGTTACACGTGCCGATTCAAATCCAAGGATACGAACGACCGTTGGGCTCTTTAAAAAGCCGCCCGTGTCCGAGTTCTCTGGGAGAGGCAATTTTACATAACGACCCGCTCATACACTCTTTTTCGTCGCCACTCATTCTTCTGTAATAAACATGCCTGGAATGTACATAAAATTAGACGGCTGGCAGATGAATGTGAGAAGTGGCTTTTAATTCATCAAATTTTCAGGATTTTGTTTTCATTTGTTTCATTGAATATCGTTCGTTACTTGACTGACAATAACTTCTCTACGTAATATGATTGCATCCCTCGCCCGCGAATCGAATTCACATTTGCTGGAGACGGTCCTCTGGCGCTAAACCGGACAAAATAGTGTAATCTACCGGTAAAAAAAACTGATTTTAATCAGCAGATGACTAATTAATTTTAGGATAGTAACTCCGAATGCAATTTGGGAGGAAACTAATGAAATTATCGATTTCAAAAATATTTTGATTCCCCTTTGCGCTGAGTTTTTTCCGATTATCTCAAAATCTATGCATTTTGCGGGAAAAAGCCAAAAAACCTTTTTCGGAGCGCGACAAATTTCACACAAAAAAGATGAGTACACATTTCTTCCTACAGCTCCCGATTCCCGAGATAACTCCAATAAAAGGGAAGAATTAAAGTGTGGAAGTTTTTTTTATTGAAATAAAAAAAAAATTCAATGGGAGCATATCAATAAAATAAACTGCGTCGTATGCAATTAAATGTCTCCCACTTGGTTACCTGATGCCGTGCCAACAAAGACTTCATTTATCCCCAATTTTTTTTCACCATCGATACATGGGGAGGGAGATCGGGGTGGGAGATGATAAGGTTGTCGGGGCCCCCTCTGGGCGCTATCTTTGTGTCCTTCTTTTTTTTTTAATAGAAAAATCCCTCGAGGCCATCTGTGTGTGAAAGAGAGCCCTTCTGGGTCTCTGGCATATGCTTACGGCATGTGCAACCAACTTAGTGTGTGTCCCATAGTCATTGTTATTAGCCTCCCCCAAAAAGTGGCACGGGGGACGGCGTGCAATGTGACTAACGTGAAAGAGAGAGATATATATATTATAAAAATGGGGGGGGAGGGGGAGATTGCAGACACAGCTGTCTGTGCAGGGGGGCGAGACGAGCATTATTATCGAGCGGTTGCTGTACACAACAATTCACCACCTCAAAATGTACGCATATCGATTCGTGTCTGAGTTTATTTGCCATGGAAACAGAGAATCAATATTTTTTCGATAACTATCAGTCTTTTTTTTAGGTTTTTCCATGATTTTGGGGGTGTATTAGTATATTTCGTAACAAGTTAAAAAAATGTTTTTTGGCGAGTGGGGGGTTTATATCACGAACCGAAGGCGAGGGATATAATCCCACGAGTCAGAAAACCCATTTTTTTACGAGTTACGAACTAGTATATTTCGTCACGAGTGAGACGGAATTTTCACGAGTGTGAAGTTGGCTGCCCGAGGCGGAGCCGAGGGCTGCCAATCACACG